>JABCKU010000060.1:0-22313 GCA_018221655.1 Myochromella boudieri | reverse complement strand
GCCAGCCTGCCTTCATGAACGACCCCGAAAAAAGTTCCTCCTCTTCGTCCTCTCCCCCGACTGCCTCTCCGCCCACGAGTGCCTTCGAAAGATGGCGGAGAAAAGCCGCACTGGTTACTGGTCTTGGGGTTTCAGAGGAGGAACGACTCGCAGACCTTGGACTACACCAGACGAACCAATGTGAAAAAACGAAGGCATATCTCATGAAGTACAGTGAGTACTTCCTCGCATTGCGAAGATCCTCGAATCTCACTATTATCTAGGCCCTGTAGTTGTGTTTATGTTGAAGCACCTTAAACTATCAGGCTGCGAAGTGCCCCCTCAAAATATCATGTGTGCCCCTTGCGACTGGTCCCGCGCAGGTGGATTCAGTCCTGACCCAGGAGCTGTCGTTCTGTGTTCTGGTCACTTCTTCAGCCAGAAGCACATGGAATCTACGCTTGTTCACGAACTTGTGCACATGTATGACCACTGCAAGTTCAAGGTAGACTGGAGCAATCTGCGACACCATGCTTGTAGTGAGGTATGTTGTATCACTTCAATGACCATTACCATATAAAACTTACGATACTTCACCCTGGTATGCTCTCGATTAGATACGAGCTAATAGCTTGAGCGGGGACTGCCGTTACACGCGAGAACTGCGGCGCGGCTTTGCTTCCTTTTCAAAACAACATCAAGTGAGTTCATTTTGCACTTTACCAGTGCAACAATGTCCCTATTTTAATACCTTTTCCTCTTCAGGCCTGCGTGCGGCGACGAGCCGTAATATCAGTTGCAGAAAATCCCGCATGCCCGAACGTCGAGACCGCTGAGAAAGCTGTGAATGAAGTTTGGGATAGCTGTTTTAGTGATACACGTCCATTTGATGAGGTATTCGCTTGACATATCCACCACGTCTTCTAAACTTATAATACCAACAGATCTATTGATTCCCGCTAGAAGCTGGAAATATCATTATTCAAGTCCATTCGACTGTATACCGTCATACTTACCTAAGGCGATTATTACTTGACATTTCCTATTCTCGAAGAACGTAATGAATGGTGATAAGATTAAGACTGTGCGGAAACAACCACACGCCTGGCCGACATAAACCAATCTATTTATGGTCTTCGTAAAAATAGGACACAAGTGTCACGTCATGTCGCATGAGCACCAACATGTTACATGTTCACTTGGCTACCTTTCCTCGGTATGGGTGTGAACTCCCGGTGCCAGGAATGGCGATGTTCGAGCGGCCCTCCTGTCAATAGCCCGTTGTAGCCTCATTTTGGCCCAATCAGCTCCAGATCAGAAGCTGTGAGTTCATTAATATTGTTACTGTCACCTTCATTGACTACCTCGCTCACCCTCCTCATAGTGCCTCCAAGGGGTTCTTCATATGGTATATCTGCTTGGGTATGGCTCTAAGTCTTTGCTTTCCGGCATTTCTAACCTAATTACTAGTCTCGCCGGTTCTTGGGTCTCTAAATTGTTTTTTACCACCCTTGAAAACGTCATTTCTGGCAAGTCCATTACCACCTTTCGAGTGTCCCGCAAGCGAAGATCTGTATGTGCTCCCATTGATCACAAAATCTAGCTAAAACCGCGACATTTCAAGTTGTTAATGTAGCCCTTGTCTATTCATTTATCATTGCGTTTGATGATAATGAACAACAAAACTCGATATATTCGGGCAATTTTGGCTTCAATATGTGGCTATATGCGTGTAATTCGCTGGCTGCCTCTCCAACAATACCAAACGATACTTCACCATCACTGGAGAGCTACTCGTCTATGTCTACAATAGGTATGTTGAAAGCTCAGGTTCAGCCTTAAAACTTAAATTATTCAGTGACACTAGTTTGTCCTCATAAAAACATCGTCATTCCAGAAAAAAGGCTTGATAGACCTTGATCTATTAAACGTTCCCATGGGGTAGAATAGGTTCGCCCCTCACTGATCTCGCCTCCTGGTATTTGCTATTGCCGCTCAACCATCGCCAACCTCTGTATCTGGTGCAACCGTTAGCACCATTAACACAACCGTTGTTACTCCAGAAGTACCGCCGACAGCCTCTCCACTGGCCCAAACACAGGACGACTTAGCTCACAGTACAGTTTCTCTACTCCCAGCCCTTTGCATGACTAGAAACTTTCCAGCAATGTTTCGGCCGGATAACCCATCAATTCAACCCCCTGGATACATACATTTTACCCACACACAGGGACGAGGAGGAGCTTAACGCCAATTTGGTCTTGCCCCTACCACCAACTTCGTATCTTTAGCAGCTGTCCAACCCCACCACAAACCACCACTATCCGAAAGTACATATACCAACGTTCACACTAGTATCTACTCTTTCCTCGTGTGCTGGGCGTGGATCTGCCACGGGATATGAACGAGTGTAAGCTGGATCAAGGCACGAGGGGGGCTCTGACTGACGCCACGGAGGCATTACCGCCGCCTTATTCGCCTGACTGGCAGCGCGATCTTCTTTTTTTTGACTGATCCTGGATACCTAGACTTGCTTCCATTTCTCTTCGGTGGGTCCTTCAGGATCCCCGATAATAGTAGTATTAGTGCTAGACCTTCGAACCTCTTTGAAGTACCCTATGCATGCCATGCTTAGTTCACTCATATTTGATACTTTCTGCAACTTCGCGAGAACATCATGAATGACGGACTTACGAGTACACGATGTATGACGAAGGTGGGACCATGCCGTCGTTCCTTAAAGTTGTTCCGATGGCGAAATTGAGTGTTTGTTATTATTTGCCCTCATAAAAAGTTGGCTTCCCACTTCGTTGTCATTTACGTCGACCTTCTTCTCCTCGACACCCACTCCTAATAGTATTCCTCCTTTGCCGGAAAGCTCTTCGTTCACGACCAAAAAATGTTCAATAAGCTCAGGTATGGCTTCTGTACATCATTTTGCGGCACTTCTGACCTTACCACTACCAGCCTCCTTGCCCTCGTCGCTCCTTTGGTATCTGGGTTGACAATCAACGTCCCTAAAAATCCTACTTCTGGCGGCCCCGTTACGCTCTCGTGGAACTGGAAAGCTGGAGACCCGTACGTCCTCTTTAAATCTGCATTCTCAATATATCCAAACACGTAGCTGTGATTTAGAAACACCTTTTCCATTGAACTCACCAATGAAGTCTTCCACAACTCGTATGCCATTGCCAACAGCGTTATTCCTGAGCAAGGCTCGATAGACATTATTCTCCCTATCGTCCCCATTGGGTATGACGAACCTATCCACGATTCATCTACCCCCTAATATTTATCGATCTAGTGATGGATACACCTTGCAAGCAGTCGAAGTTGGCAACATTAACAATATCTTTGCTGAAACCGGTGACTTCGCTGTTGCTGACAACACGGGAGCAACGAGTACGTCATCTGGAACTACCTCAAGCAGCTCTTCTATCAGCAAGAGTCAGAGTCACAGTGGCTCTTCCACTTTAACAAAGACGTCCTCGGCTTCTGCCTCGTATGTTCTCTTTTTTTCAGCCCTCAATGATCCCCTAACCCCTATGACCACCCTTCGGTACTAGTTCTACTCCCGTGGCAAGCACTAATTCTGGATTTGGAACCACTGTTACGACCCCTACTTCCAGCCTGGCGTCAGCCACTAACGCTACGAGTGGCAATGCCGCTCCCGCCGTCACTTCCTCCAGCGCTGCTGCTGGTTCACCTCTCAAGATGGGTGGCAACATGGGAGTCTTCGCCGCAGTTATTCTCTCGGCTGTTGCCGGAGCCGCAGCTGTTCTATGATCCAGACATTCTTCTCATATGTCCAGGACCTTGTATTCAAGCGGCATCGGATCCTTGTTTCCTCATCTCGGTTTGAACCTATTTCCTAGCATTTCCTGCCTTGGATATCATTATATATATACCAGACATTCACGAACAATTTTTTTCACTCCATACCTATCGAACTATCCCAGTTCAAGGCCTAGTTTGATAGATCTAGCTTGTGATTGTGTAGTGGTCCCGCCCGTTAACTTGTCCAGTCTTTACGTGTATCCATATTCTGTGCTATAAGAAGCTCGTCCCAACGTCGAGATTGTAACATTCGGCTGGCACTTTGAGGTTAGGCCGGTAACAAGCTGAAGTCGCTGTGAAGTTTTGTTGGTAGGTGCCAGGATAGCAATGAATATTATTATAAGGTCATAGTCAATACTGCACAATAACAGCTGTTGGCCAGAAATTGAATGGCCGAGACGATGTCAACATGTAAACAATCGAAAGGCATCTGGCTAGTGAAAGGGAGCGGTTCGGAATCCTATACATAGACTCATCCAGACCGGTTCGTAGCTCAATTGCCTCCAGTTCCTGGAGGCCAAATACACTTCATGTCATCAGAGGTACGGGGAATGACCTCACCACTCTGGTCGGGCTGGAACAGGGTCCATCATCGACCCGGCGGGCTAGAACCAAGGGTGGCTTGGTGTACTTGAGTCTCAAGGTGCCAACATAAAAGCCGACATAGATACCATAGATGGGACGCCCGTCTACGCCCGTCCCAACCCATCCATCAGCCGCGCTCCACGGACCGCTCTGGGTAAGAGTGCGCAGATGATGGCGAGCTCTTGATGTACATACATGTTAAACGCGATGTCGAAATGACTCGATGAATCAGAGTAGCACTCGCGCTGATAAGATGGTTGATACAGAGGTTGATATCGATGGATAATGGATAGATTATCGTCGATTGATGCACAAAATTGGATATGAATGACCCAGTCATGGTGGACCTTGTAGTCGCACAATTCACGGTCCGTAGCATCGTGGTCGCCACAACAACTTCCGGACTTAAATCACTGTACTGTCAGCACAATGCAGGCCACGTGGCGCCTGTGGTCATGCGTACCAACCTTTCACTGTTCAAGTAGTGCGAGTCCCGATCCCTGGTCCCTGGGGCCGTCATGGAGAGTGAAAAAAGTTCTTGAACTGTTCTGCCATGAGGTGAATGACGAGTACAACGCGTTTAACTGACCTGTTCGCTCCCAGGCTTGCAATTGATTTTAAGCGGGGATATGTCTCGGGTTTGCGACGTTCAGCCAAGCCAAGACGAACTAACTCGAGCAGCCCATCGATAAGTAAAGTAAGTTCCGTGAAGGTAACAAGCGATAGTCCTCGCCGAAGGAGATGGGTGCAAACGTCAACTTTGCCGCTTGTTTTGCGGCATTGTTGTGATGCCTCATCGCTCAGTCTCAGGGCGTCCAAATGACATGGCGCGATGTCACGAGATGGTCCTTATGAGTCCTACAACGTTGCCGCATAGGACCGCGAGTATTCGCTTAATGCGTGAAAACAGAGGATAAAGCACCAGGAACGTTCAGAGCCGATCATTGACGTCAGAGAGATAAAATTGCCACTCGTGCCAGGGGCAGATACCACCAACTAGATCAGGTTCAAGCTGGCTAAGTCACCACGGCGTGTTGGGGATCACCGAAAAGAACGTTCTACATGGTATCGTGTTGAGGTCCGGTAAACCCTAAGTTTGATGCTGGATAGTAATAAACGAGAGCGGCCACTCTTACGAAAGCGGCGTTGGTAGTCAGCCATGCGGAAAATGCTCTCTAGGGTAGAGTTACTTACCACCTAAGGCAATTTGGATTACAGAAGTTGCTCCGAAGAGGGCAACGTTACCACTCAAAGAGAGGCGGCTTCGAGTCCAACGGTATGTGAGGGCAAGCAGCCCAAGGTGCACACCGAGGCCAGAGACAAGGTTTGTTTTGGCAATCCACCAGTGTTTAGCCCCATATTCCAGATCTTTCATATGGAACTTAAAATTTGCTCTCCCTGCACATAGTTGAAGGAGATATTGCTTCAGACCTGCCAGATAAGCGCTTAGATCTACAGAGACGAGCCAAGGGAAAATACGTTCCGACTGATGTCCAGGACCAGCACAGCAGTACTCCCGAACTATCCCATGATGGGTAATGTCGACACCAAGGATCGGTTCTTTTTTTATCGAAGGTCAGATCGTATATTAAGAACCATTTAAACCAGAGGTTTGGGATCCGAACCTTAAACAATTTGAGGTCCCAGAAGCGGCACTTGTGAGGTCCCGTCTTCCACTGAAGTCTTATCTGGGCTAGCTGAGGCTGAAAATACGCATACAGTTGGCGGGGGCGATCATAACGGTGTCCGAATACTCTCGAAGAAATTTTGAATCGACAAGACGGAGAGCAAAAGGCCGGTGGTGAGGGTATCGACGATCAGTGCTTCTTGAGAGAATCAGGGTCTGATAATCTACAGCGATGCCATGGTTTTGTACTAGAAGTACTGAAAGTGATTTAGATACATATGAGCGAGATCTGCCAGCGATGTCTTACATGCGATGGACGTCCTATAAGGTAGAAAGTTGAATGATTTTGCGTTGTGGCTCTACTAGCGGTATGACTTTCCACTTCAACAATATTATTCTCTATCAGAGAAGGGTTACATATAATATGATAGCTCGAAGGCATTTATTGCAAGGAAATAGGGATATATGCGTCAAAAGAACAAGGGGGCAAAGACCATTTCGACAAACACGCGTACCTCTCAGGCTGCTGATGGCGTATATGACGATGAGACGTTGTTCCAACTTTGGAAATAGGCGGTACGAAAAATCCCAAATTTCAGGGTCATGAAGCAGCAATAAAGATGGGATTGAACTTCGAGGATGCGAGTGTAAATGAACAAGGTGCCACAATATCAGTTGAGGCGAGGCCGAGAACCCCGCTCCGAGTCCCGAATGCACGTGATTACTGACGCCATCGTAGTGCCTGACCCACCTTCAGCTGAGTAACTCATGTTCCCCCGAGTTTATAACTGTTTCTCTGTCAGACGAATACCTCCACGAACTCTCTCTGCAGCCTTTCTCTCGTCTTTATTTCAAGCAAGAAATTATCCTTCACAAATGGCTGCAAAGGAACTTGTAGATGTCTGTCAAATTTCACCTCCATCACGATCTTCCTTCGAAACTGATGGTTTATAGACTGCCATCGCAGAGAACAAAGTTCTCATCTTCTCTAAGAGTTGGTGCCCGTACTGCAAAAAGGCTAAGGCCCTGTTTGCAAAGGAATACCCTGACGTCGAGACTACGGTATACGAGTGAGTCGATCCATATTGTTATTAGCCATCAACGAAGATAACCTTCTCTCAGGCTTGACGAGCGGGATGACGGAGCTGAAATACAAGGATACTTATACGAGAAGAGTGGTCAGCGCACCGTACCCAACGTCTTCGTTAGTACGTATCGTTATTCCTGTGAGAGGCCATCGCCACCCTTACTGATTCCACCATTTTTACCTTCAGACGGCAAGCACATCGGAGGTATGTGGTCTAATCTTCGAATTGAGGCAGCAAGGCTCACTATATATCAGGCAGTGATAATGTTAAGGCAGCCTTTACTGGGGGAAAGCTCACCGCGCTAGTTCATCCCGCGTAAGGGTTATCATCCAAGCAGAAACTAATGAAGTCCAGTGTTGAACCAACCAATACCCTATAGTAATTCCCGGCTGTAGGAACGATGGTCACGGAGCATAGAAGCACAATAACAGTAGAACTGTACTAGAGTGTGCCGGGTCATTTTGACATATTTTAGATGCACTCTTAACTTGGGCACTTCCGTGGAAGTTAATCTTGAGTTAATCCATCTATGCCTTTCTCCGTTGAAAAATTTTTTCTGGTTATCCCATGCCTAAAGTTTTGAAGCTTGAAAGTGTGTTGCGCTAGGGAAGCTGACTTGTGCATTCTGCCCAAATTAAAACATCGAAGGAAGACGACGATCAAGCATTGCCACGTGGCCATACTAGAAATCCCGTTCCGTGACCCGTCCATTCAAAGTCGTCCATCACCATACAATTTCGACACTGCGCACTGCTTGACACTCGTTTTTGAAGACCATTGAACTTTTGCACTCTCAGGTCTGTCTGTGAGCTGAGATTGTCGAAGATTCCGTTGCTTGACGATAACTAGCTGGGCCTCAAAATCATCCTCGTCAAACATGACTCGTGCCAGTCGAGCGGGCGTTGTTGTCACTATCTTCACTACACTATATTTGCTGGCATTCTTCCAATTCTTTAGCCTTCCATTGATTGAAGAGAAGGCGGCACAGGAAATCCTTCCCGTGGTGAGCTACATGCGCGTTACTGCTATACGTGAATCATGCTGATCATCCACGTCTTCCTCTCTTATTTCACAAAGATTCCATGGTGGCTTCTAGTCTCGCTTGGCTCGTACTCCCTATGGTCCATTGGTTGGGGTCTCTTCACCTTCAGGGATTGTGCGGAAGCATATACTGAACTTCTCGGAGTGAGTTATCAATCTCAGTGCATGTTCAATGCTTCCTTTCACATCATGTCTTTGGATGCTACACCTTTTTTTCAAACGATGCCCGGCGCTACATCTCTCCCGGATTACAACTTCTCGAGTCCCGTAGACTGTATCGAACTGGTTCAATTCATATCCCACGCTTGCCCTTTTTCGTTGATTCCTTCCTCATCCTAATATCGCTTAAATTGGTTCCTCATCCTTGAGTCAGATATCTAAATCCACTTCTTTCAGGAAATCACACAAGCCAAAAATGACCTGCGGTCACGAGGAGTTACTGTTGATTGAGTTTACTATGTACCGCGGAAAGTGTATACTCTACTCGTCGAAGTGTAGTTTTATATTTTGTTAAATCATTTTTGATGTTTGATACTTTTTGCGAAGGTCTACAGCTGTTGAAGGAATTTGGCGCTCCCTGTCGCATCGGTACGCGTACTGTTCTGATATTCCCTGATCCACGTTGCATTCAAAATGCTGTGGGCATCTTGACCTTCCCATCAACTTCTTACATTTTACTCCTGCCATAGTCGTCGTCGGTTATTGCCATTGCCCCACACGTTCTCAAGATTCGGCAGCCCGGGCGACTGCCCCGGTGCCTATAGAGCGAATTTGACTTCAAATTCTGTTCCACAGCAGCACGGATCTTCGAATTCCGACAGACATTCGAGAACGAACAGCTTCTCTTCGGTCACATTTCCCGACAGAATCTTGTTCTTCTCAGGCCCTCAAGAAGTTGACGGATTTCTTACCCACCAAACCCCACAATCTCGCTTCTTTCTGCCAGTTTCTTATCTCAACCATCTACCCCGCACTTCGATCACAGCTGCTCGTGGTTGAGCTTCTACTCTTCCACGTTACCCCTAGGGCACCTGCCAATGTTGATGCTACATCAGGGGCTGAGTGCAAGCATCCCTGCCCTGCTTCTTTTCTACATATCGCCTAGCCAAGTTTCAAGCATAGAGTGTCAATATACTATTTACCGCACACCTTAATTTTGGCTGTGGGGTGGGTGCCATACAGTATCAAGGCTCTTCTCATGTCTACGCCACCAGTGTCATGGGGCGCGGGACGTACCACGATCATCAGCACAACCTCGATGGTGGCCAGATGGCATTTTCTTAGTGACTTCAATCTGCCAGAAAATAGGAAACCTTCTAGTAGACGATTTTTTTCCCCACATAGTCTTGAAATGAATATTACTGGACGATAAGTGGCCATTTTTTCTCCGACATAATAAGTGTCAAATGCCAGTATGCTACGAAGGATTGACACGGTGCATAGGCCAGCGAATTCTTTTAATAGATCATTTTCTTTGGTGGGGACCTGATCACGAGTACTTCATGGCAGCATGAGCTGCAAGGAATCGTGGGATTAGCATTCCTGGAAGGATCGGCATCTGTGGGTCCTCGTAGTATTTGACGCTCTTTCCGACATTTTGACGACAAAATGGCTACGTACGAGTCGCCTAAGTTTCTTGACTCGACACGGAATTGGAACGGAAAATGATCGAATGTATATAATTGAGTGCTTAATTGAATCAGCCATCATATGTTTACCATTCAATACTGATTTAAAAAACACCCAATCCAAGTGTCTACAATCGGCCAAATATGTCAAGTGGGTACCTGCCGTGATCACTCTGCAGAATATCAACATTAGTCGGAAAAATCAATCACAATGACGTACCGCAGGCTTGGGTGCATTATCCAAGATCCTTTCGATTCTCTCCAGGATACTGGGTGTAAGCTTGGGGATCACTTCGAGCGCTTTAATATTATCCAAGACCTGTTGTGGGGAAGATGCCCCAAGGATCACGGTGGATGTGTTGGGGTTCCTGGCGATCCATGCCAAAGCAAGTGCGGCTGTCGTGGTTTGCAATTCTGGGTAACTGAGATGAGACGGCAGCGAAGAGAAGAACGACAATAATCTGTCAAACCTTGAGCAATCGTCGTCAACTCGCGTACCTTGCGGAGCTTCTCCTTGCCTTCGGGCTGTTGTAAACTTTCGAGGGTGTTCTTGTACTGTGTGGTATGGAAGGCGAGGCGGCTACCCTCAGGAATACCCTCGTTGTACTGTGCTCTCCGCATTAATGGATGTGATATAAGATCAATGGGAAACAATATGCCTTTCCGGTCAGCAGTCCACCAGCGAGGGCGGAGAATACGGTAGTGCCGTAATTGTACTTCTTGTACAATGGCCTATGAATAAACCTAGTATCAGAATCTCCTACTATCATTCCGTGGAGAATGGACCTACGCGTATTCTACTTCTGGGCGCTCGCGATGGAACATACTTCATGATTCAAGGATATCACGACCAATAGAAACTTGAGAAAAAGTTAAACATACTGATGGAGGCACTGCTCGGCAACTGGTGCGATGAGATTCAGGCGGCTCGCCACGTCTGGGAAGGTCACACACGTTAGTAGCTTTACATGAGAAAAATCGCTATGGGCGCGTACGATGTGCTTCCTCTATTTCTCGAGCGCTCCACTCGGATGTTGCCCAATAAAAGGCCTAAAGGAGGAAAAACAAAAAGGAATATGCACGAGGAATCAAAACAGGTATATTCACCCAACCCTTCTCGATTACGAAATTAAACGCCCTGACAATTTCCTCCATAGGAACTGAAAGACATCCCGATCAGCACATCTGAGTTCAAGACAAACTGGCTTAAATCTAACCCGTCGCATCAGGGCGATGTGCGAAAATGATGTCGACGTAATCAAGCTGTAGTCGGGCAAGACTTTCTTGAGTGCCTTCAACAATACTTGGCACCTCTATTCAGTTTCGGCGTGACGTACGGTAGAGTGCACGGCTTACTGTTTTCGCGACAATCCACCATCATTCGGCCCTTTCCTAACACCCCAGAATAGCTTCGTGCTGATGACTAGATCGGTTCTCCTGAAGCCAAGCTCCTTGATTACCCGGCCCCTACATCATCTTCATAAGAGACCTCGATTTAAAATGCATGCATGCATTTTGGCACCCACATTTCAATTTCCGATTTGCCTGCGGAGTATTCCTCGGCCGTGTCAAACATGTTTATTCCATTTTCAAAAGCTGTCTTAATGATTTCCTAATTTATAGGCGGGTGCCACATGAGCGCAAACCGGCAAGTGGTTTTATACAGGTGAGGCGTACTTTGACTGGGTCACCCTTCACTGTTCCCCCAAGTGTAAGCCCTAGATAGATGATGGATACCGGATCAGCCCCGATCGTGTTGTATCGAGTGGTAGCTCTACGCACATCCTCCAAGGGAGAATAATGGTACCCGTAAACCACTCGAACCGAGCCGGCGAAATGGCATGTTCTTAGGGTCGAACTCAAGCTTCACGTTAGACATCGCGATGGATTTGTGGAGGCGATCTAGTAGATTGGTACTAAGCACGATGGGGATTTCGAAGTCGTTGGGTAGATCGTGGCGTTTGGGCTTGTTTTGTTACGAGAACTTAAGTACTGTGTTGAGATCGTAAATCCGAAATTCCGCCGAAAACTATGAAAAGATGTTTCTCAGCGCTGGGAGCGATAGATCAGGATGTGAGCACGTACAATCAGAACGGCTGCATTATGCAACTTCGCAGGTAAGCTTTAATTGTACATCGAGATCAGGATAACCTCACCACATGTTGATTGTTAGTAGCATATTGTTATACTGCTACATCCTCCAAGTATCTGTGGGCCGCAATTACGAGTGCGCCCATTGAAACAACGATACTTTTGAAAATCTGTGTCATTGTATCAGGTGCAAAGCCAAATGTCAAATAGGGCTTGAAACCACATACCTATGATTGTGGGGTGCTGCAGTACACACTTAGCGTCAGAACCGAAATAGCTGTGGGAACGCTAAACCGTCTGCAGCTTAAAGTTGAAAGACGTTGAATTGGGCTCCACAGTGACGAAGGGACATCTGACGTCTGTTAGGATGATTACCAGCAAGAACCGAGCTTTGAGCAGGCTTTCTGATAACAGCTTCCTGAGGCTCGAGTTCTGCAAAATCAGTTGGCGGTTTAACATGACCAATAATATCACTTTAGCCGCTGCCCGTAGAGGGGTTCGCCAAAATTGTGGTGTCAATAAGTGGAAAATACCGTGTAGTCATTATACATTATGTCCGTTCAATACAATAGAGGATATGAAGTAGCATCAGTCATAAGAAACAGTGCCATCGATCAAATAGAGTACACCATTCAGCCCCTGGTTGGACGAGTTATAAGCTTGATCGAGGGGGAGAATTTGACTGGAACATACCTCCTTCATACCTATAATTCGTACCCCATTCTCAAGAGTAACTCGACTCCATTCTGCACCATTGCTATCACCTTTACTAATCGGGGTAAAGGTAATAGATTTCGTAGAAAGCATAGTAGGGTGCTCTTGCGTGTCGAGAGAGATTGGAGATTCCTAAAAGTTTGGTTGTGATGTGTAAAATGGTAGCTCAAGTAGGTCGAACTTACGGGCACGATGTGAGCTGAAACCCAGTGTTCTACATTCTCCTTTGACATATTGTCAAAATCCTCCTCAGTAATAACTATGCCGTCGTCTATAGGTTTGGGTCCTTGATGACTGCCCAACAACGGAGGTCGATGTCAGACTACTAAGGTAGTATGTGCCACTGTGAGCTCACGGCTTTCGAGCCAACGCCATAACCGCCTTATTTGTCGGCACAAAAACAGTTGATTTTACTCTGGTATCCGAGAAGATGGCGCTGAGCTCCAGTTCGCGAGCGTAGGAGTAAAATATTGAGGAAGACGATTCTACTGTCAGGAGATCCGCCAGCGTGTGCTTCAACGGGGGCTCGTCAGTCTTGATTTCGTTATGCATAGGAATCTGCTGTTCATTGGAGGCCAGAGACAGTAGAGGTATTGAGAGAAAGGCCAGAAGATGCAGGCGCATGTTTGGAGTTGAGAGCAGGAAATAGAAGCTCTCACGATCTGACGAAATCATCAGTTTGAGTTCCTCAAACGACCACCATGATGCATAACTTCCCCGTCAATGTAACCTAGTACCCAGTGTCTAATTGGGACTCACAGCAAGCGTCCTTATATAGGGCTCGGGGCCCGTACTAATCTGTGCTCTGTGTTTCAAGTTCTCTTCAGCCCGTTTGCCCAATAAGCCAGTATAACTTGTGTGCAATGATGGAAAACCTCACTCAGCACCCTCTTAATGAGTCTCATCCCCAAGAAATCCCGGTATCCAGGAGCTGAGATTCTATATCTGTTATGGAGAGCGCCAGGCCATAATAGGTACGAGTCGCTATTCATCGCGACATGCTAGTTTCTCATCGTAGTTCATAGACAACTTTTTTACTCAAGGCACCCAGTGATCAGTAGTGATCATCATTAAAGATGAACAGAGTTGGGCGTCGCCTGTGCAACTGTATATTTCTATCGTACAAACTCCAGTGTTATACAAGCTCGCTATACGGTGCGTAAACTTTGAGGACTCCCACGTACTTATTGGCCATCTACGTATCGCATATCCAGTTGAATACTCACAACCGATTTATGGCTAACGGGAACTCCATGGATGGTACGATTTGCTACAGCTGGTACTTGGTCAGGTTACTAAAATACGTTCGCTCATTCCAGAGATTCCCTGAGATCGAAGCAAGATACATTGGATAATTGCAACTGATGTAATTAACGGGAACTCCGTGAATGGTATGATCTGTTATAGCTTGTAGCTAGGTTGCAAAAATATATGTGTTCAAGCTATAAAAAGAAAGTTCACTGAGATCGAAACAAGAGACTGCACGTTGATATATCATACTCTACATCGTACCCAAATAACCCGCAGTGCCCTGTCCCAGCCAACAAAATGCTATATAGGACCACAAAAGATACCTCCCTCTTGGAGGTGGTCAAACAACTCACGCGGTTTGGCGAATGGCTACTACTCAAGAAGTGGGCTATCCATGGGGAAATGCTGTTCATGAGGTATGGCATTTCATCATAGTGATGTTCCCTCGCTCTAACCTCTATCATAGGTTTACATTGGTCAATATGCCGTCGGTAAACAGGGTTTGCTCTTAGTAGTTACTCCAACTGATACCGCTTGATTTTTCAGTCATATGTTTGACCATATGTGTCAGTCATCGCACCTCTGACCTTTCTCACTAACACCTCACTGCCAAACCAGGTTTACGAATACTTCTGTACTTTTGAAGGGGAAGTACAATCCATATGGATGGCGCCTTGGAACTTTGGAAAGGTTTTGCATATCATGGTGCGACATCTGCCATTTCTGTTCTTCATATCCATGAGCTATGGTGCGTGACCCTGTATTCTAACCCTGGTTGAGCCACTCAGTGCATGTTGTATACCTGATACAGCGTTCACATCTGACTGCGGAGCGTATGTCTCCATAGGACCATGCAAGTCTGACCGCCTTGTATCGGATATTAGATTTTCTTTAACTGACTAACTGTCGTAGTGGGAATCAATGTATGCTTGTGTGTGTGTGATGGTCCGCATGATTACTCCTATTCGTCACCATCGGGTGTGCTGATTCTTCCTAGCGGTCTTTGCGGTGAGGACTTGGGCCATCTGGGGCAAAACTCGTTTCATGGCGATATTCCTTTTTCTCTCTTATCTCGCGACATGGATATCGAACCTCGCGATGAACATTCCCAAGCTCACACCGTCAGAGTATCACGAACTGAAACTTCTGGTTTCTGGCGAGATCAAAGTAAAGATGACTCGATTATTTGCTTGACACTCAAGGCCTTAGTAGCAAAATAGGTTTTCTGTTATATATCTGACGACACTCCTCGCCCAGCAAGTGTTGTGATACTATTGGCATACTATAGTTGTGGGTGGTTTTCAACTTTCAAGATTTTCTTCAATTTAAATCACTCATTCAGTACTCTTCGTGTTAACCATGATCAAAACTTACATAAACCGTACATTCCTTACTACACCTCATGTTTCTTGATCATTAATACATTTACAGTAATCAAGTCCTCGAGAAGTGTGTCGCGTTTGATACGCGTCGTACATATAGATGGTGAGCACTATCATGCTGTGTTCTGGGATTTCAGGCACCTGATTGACCTACATTGATAGGTTTACTCTACTATGTCTATCTACTCACCTTATCCGTGGCTACGGTTACCGATTTATTCGGTACTGGTGCTTCAGTTCTTTCTTTGCATATCTTCTTCATGTACGTTGGTGAACTCCTTCGCGATTCGGATTCTATTGAAATCCCCACCAGGTTCCAAGTAGCATTCGCTAGCACACTCTCATGCCGCATGATGCTTCGTCTCAGAAAACTTGCAGAGAAGAGGAGTATTGGCAATGGAATCACGTCACTTTCCTCTCGCTCTTTGGGCCCTCTGGTATCCACCCATGCAGATCTCGGCTTCTTGGACGACGACGTTCAGTTCCCCAGGCCACAGGCGATCTAGGATACTAGTCAGTCCTTTATGCGCGACACAACGAAAGCAAGCTAGCGGAAACTGGGCCTTTCAATTGGGAAGGGTGAGGACATTTCCATAGTGACTTAGAGCACGGGTTACAGGCTCTCGTAGACGTCTTATTTATGAACAGATCTACACAATCGTACTTCATTTTCCGCAAGCTGTGATCCCTCCTATTTGGAACAATTCGAATTTGTGTTATATAATAATATTCATACAAAGGGATATCGAGAAAGGGTATCTATTGATTTTAGAGAACATGGGACGTCTAGGCTTTCCATACTCCCATTCTGCGATGCTGCAACTGTGATTGAGTCTTGGTGACGAGGACTTGGGAATGCCATACTACTGAGAGAGTTACTGTCAACAGTTTTGTTTCTCAGCGGGCTCAGATCGTTGATGCTCGCAGGCGAGTGTGGATTTTGTGCAAGGGGGGATTGCCAAAACTGCGCGGCAGCTGGTGAGCGGGGTAATATGCTGTCTCTGTAGGTATATGGATAATACGATGTAGTTGGACGACCGATGAACCATGAACTCGTGGTGGAAAGAACGGCTGAAGAACGCTTTATCTGCCGGCGCTTCCAGAGCCAGATGGCGATGGCGATGAGTGCAATGGTGACGACAGCGCCTACAGAGCCGCAGACAGCAGCTGTTATGACATTTTTATGCCCAGATTCCACAACCTGGCCACCGACTCGCAGGTAGACGTAGTCCAAGGTGAGTGGGGTCTTTTGTGAGTTTCCATTATAGGTGACAACGATGGAGTGAGGGCCAGAAACAAGTTGGGGGGTCGTGAAGAATATTTGGTTGAAGGTTGAAGTCCCGTCAGTAGGCGGATGACCATCCAGAGAGAAGGGTGTGGGCGGCCCGTTGTCGATAGAGTATGAAGCAGTGGTTTGATTACCAGGAAGCTCGACAGGAATGTAGCCCACCCATGTAAGCTGTGTACCTACTCAAATACGGAATGTCAGTAATGTCGTACTAACCTGGATAGTTCGGTAGTATACATGCCTGTGAATGTGAATGTTACTCGAGAACCTTGAGTAGTTGTTATACTGGCAATCCCGTCAATTTTCTGCCAATTTGAGTCATAGGACAAGGCAGGATCGGTGTCGTCAAGCAAAACCACAGCACCATCGAGGGGCAGCTGAGTGGTCGTGTACTGAAGTTGATCAACCCGGAAGAAATTTCCCAGTGTCGTGTTAACATTGAGTGTAAGTTGATGGGCACCATCGTTCAGATCCTCGCTATCGCAGAGGATCCAGTTGTTTTCGTGATATGGAGAGGGTTGGGAGCTTCCGATTGAAACGCCGTCAATAAAACATTCCCATGGTAGCTGAGAGCTGGGACTTGTAACTACAGCGGGCCCACCACGCGTAGTTGGTAAGTCGATCGTGCCTAATACTCGGATAGCAACACCTGAGGATCGCAATATAGAGGGAAATACCGATCAAGAGTCTGAATATATCAATGGAATAGAACACAAACCTTGAAATGAGAAGCTCAGGCTATCGTTGGACTGCGTTACATGTAAAGTACGGTTGTACGTTGTGCCGTAGGTGCCAAACCCATCCTGGCTCCCCGAGATATCTTGGCTCCAGCCTGAACCAATGTATCGTATTCTGACATCGGAGTCATCCACAACTATTCGTGAAGTCATTGCTGCCGAGGTAAGTTACAGTCAACTTTGTGGCTTTGTGCTTGATATATATAATAGGATAGAATCCTAAAGCCAACATCAAGGTCGAATAGCCTCAAAGAGTGGTGATGATCATAAGCTTGATTTACATCACAGAGATGGGACTCAAACTTTAGACTTGCAGTAGGACTATGGGGTTGACGGGCACAATGCAGATCTGCTTCCGATGAAGCTTGGGAACTTGGAGGAATCATCAGCTCAGACTATTAATGGAGGAATTCAGTTGAACAAAACCTGTGCATAACCTGTGACAATTCCCAAGTTCTCACTGATAACTTATCCATCAGCCTCCATCAGTCAACTAGCACCGCTAATTACGAAGAGATGTAGCAACACAGCTTGAACCAAAGACCTTGGTAGGTATTGGAGATTTGTTACCGCCAGAGCTTGGATGGTAAGTAGTAGCACTAGATGGGGAAGCGCTGAGTCCTAAGATGCCCTAAGCGCGTTATGCGCTTAAGATTTGGAGCTCCACCATTCACACGCCACTCATATCGGATGAAAACTTTGTTCGAACGTTTCCACCACTCACGCGTCGTGCTCAGTGATCACACACAGCTCATCTGACTGCCATCCCTGCATAACCTCGCCAAAAATGTCATTGGCGATGGTCAATTACCCTTTAAATCACTGGGATACTTGATAAATTGCGTCGAACTTAGCATCATGATCAAGATTCAACCTTCACCCAGAAATTAAAAGTGGGAGGTCGAAGAGCTACCGTAATGCTCATCAAACCTTACTACAAATTCTTTAGTTCTTCAAGCGCCGAGGAATGCTATATGTGGACCCGTTACAAATCACATCGCTAAACCATCCCACCCTCTCAAGTATGTCGCGCAGGGGCACATGCCGACAATTTGCCTCCTCTGGCTCCTGCACTTATGGGAGCCGATGCAAATTCACCCATGAACATCTAAGCCACATCTCTGTGAGCTCCCTCCTTTTTGATTTGATCTAGACACTGACTGGGCGCATAAGACAGCATTTCCGAAACATCGACCAGCCCACTGGACGATTTCTTTGGGGAATATTCTTCCTCAGGATTTAGTTATGACCAAACCCACCCCGCTTGGGACGAGTTCAATCGCTTGTCTTCTTTTTTACGCTGGGGTAAAGAAAGGAAAATGCAAGAGCGTCAACGATTCAGAGACGCAATTGTTCTCGCCTTCAATGCCATCTACGGCACTGACGAGGATGACATAGAATCTTGGCACACTCTCTGCCGAGTTCTTAGCATCTTCCCCTTGCCAGAAGGGTTGGAGGCTAGTCGCCAGGTATGCGCTGCGAGCGTAGCAGGACTCCCTGGCTCTTACTGATCAGTTTATGAAGGCAGTAAAGAAAATATACGTAAACCTCGTTGACCTAGTCGACCTACCGAATTCTGAAAACGAGCTTGTTCTCTTCGATTCGGAGCTGGAATTGAGTGTCTACACCAGGGAAAATCACAAAATCTTTCCCCAAGACAATGCTTATGCCGGAGGGCTTCTCAAGCACTTACTGCGACATATTTTCTCTCCCAGGACTGGTCGTAGATATAATGCCGAACCTAGCCGTCGTCGAAGGAAGTGAATGTTGTGAGTGATAATTGTCACTTTTTTTAGGCACGTTTTGATTGCATACACCCGCTCTAGCACCGCTATATCTTGTTCATCAATATGTCTAGTATACAGTTGATCAAAACATTACTATTATCCCGAATGAAGGGTAACTTTCTCTTGCGAGTACTATCCTTTAAACGAATTCTGTGACTTTATGACGGACTAATCTCCCTACGCGGCGTCTTCAGCCTGGGAGTACTCCCCTTGGAGCGTGAGGCATTCATGTCGCAGCTGTGGCTGGTTTATTCTTTTATATGAGCTCAGTGTCGTATGACGGAAATCGCTGGACAGTTCATATATCATGGCTGGAGAAATGTGTGAGTATTTGAGGTGTGGCCTCGGCACTGTGATTGCGATCTGTCTCACGACCTGAAGACCGAGCACTAATTGTCGCTTCATGAAAATTGGCAGATCGACGGATATCAAGCCTGGGCCCTCGGGGTTTTCCTTAATCGCTCACTTGATTTTGCGTATGCTGTATGTTTCTTCGCGTCAACAATATTCTTCAATATATCAAGATGGTTTCGCAAATGAAATCCGGCATTGTTTGAAGAGCTGTCTGGTAAGCTTCGGGACCTTTTTCTCTTTTTCGCCTTCTCTTTCAATACGTGGGACGGTAAAGGCTTCCATCACCACTCTGCAATGCTAGACTTCTTCCATGTCAAATGATACCGGATATGCTCAGATCTTTAGTGTTAGGTAACGCGAACTCCGCGTCAAGATCAACGCATACATCCGTCACCTCCAGCATCATCGCGTAAACCAGCTCAAGCTCGTTGGTTCCGTACACTTGGCTCAGGGACGGAGACTTCTAGTGTTTGTTTTGTACTTGCTGTCATCATTTGTAAGTGCTCTATTCATATCGCGACATATCGCACCCTTCTCCCTAAATTGATGTATAAATGGCTTCTTCAAATTCGCCAGCGTGTTGAGCGGCCTTACAGCTTTATGTGCAGCAACGAGGACCGTGGGGCTGCTACACAGGGGTTACTTTGTGGAAGTGGCAAAATTTGTATCATTACGCTTCGTACGTACACGTACTTCCACCAGGCCACTATGTTCTAATACATTGGTGAAGCTTCACGTATTTTTACCTTTCCGCTATAGGAAAGGATCATAGAGGGTGTTGGCTTAGTCGGTGTCAATACGCCAAAAACTTCTGCTCCTACGTTCTGACATATTGGTAAACGTGTTTTTACCTTTCCATAAAGGAGTGGGGCCATAATTGACCCTGTACAGTGCATACGCCTTGAAACCTTAAACTTAACTCAACACTGGCGGGAAAAAAAAAGTCTCTTATATTTCTACTACTAGCTAAATTTTAGCCGTTCTGTTGCCTGTGGCCTTCTAGAACACATACATAAGTTTCCTGGATTAGGATCGCCGGTTATCCTGGGCGTCTCTAATGGTAGATAATGTGTGCTCATATGACGCTTTTGCTTATTCCTTGATAGATAAGATTATATCAAGACCTGACGGGTATATCAACAGTGCATGTACCTAGACTTCAGAGAATCTGATACAAAGCATGCAACGTGAGG
Organism: Myochromella boudieri; assembly: GCA_018221655.1. Taxonomy (NCBI): domain Eukaryota; kingdom Fungi; phylum Basidiomycota; class Agaricomycetes; order Agaricales; family Lyophyllaceae; genus Myochromella; species Myochromella boudieri. The sequence goes on along the minus strand of JABCKU010000060.1, from coordinate 1,731 downwards.
CCACTGCTTAGCCACTTCCGGCCTTCAAGGCAACGAGCTATCTAGCCTGGAAGCCACTCAAATTACGAGTAATTCCCTTACACCTGCCGCCGGGTTTAATGCCGATGGCATCATATCGGACATGGCCCTAGATAAACTTTCAATAGGGTGTGTACAATGAGGGCACCGAGCATCTAACTTATTGGCGGGGCGTCTGAGCACCGCGTAGTGCACGAACTGACAGAGATAGGCTGTCTCAATTTTATTTCTCCGGGTCAGCAAATCGTAGGCGCCCCCAACCGGTCTTGTGGGGATAACGAATCAAAGCGGCGCCACACATCAGGGTAGAAGATAAAACTCGAGACCATTTTTCCTGTTATGAGTTTCTTAATAAGTATGCCAATGTGGTCAATGCTAGAAGATGTAGTAAAAGGCGTGTTCGTATGTAGCAAATGGGAACGGAACCGCCGGTTAAAATCATGCAATAACTAGGAGGCGGACAGAAAGACTGGACAGCCGTTGGTAGGGAACACACAGTATCCGAAGGCGAATGGGCAGTACGTAAAGAAGCGAAGGAACCATGTGTTTGCGGCAACAGATAGACACTAACTTGTTGAGCACCAGGGGTAATCTCGTTAATTCCCAGCCTGCATCTTCAAGTACTGTTCAGCTGTGGGCGTGTGGACGCAGGTATATGGTGACTTGTGCATTGAGGCCAAAAATCACGCGGTCAGCAATACTAAGTGCTAATCCTGATCACCAGCATTTGACTGCTCTGGGTGCTTCCTTTCCCCCCTAACTTGTAAGAGGCCCAAAAATCTGAGTAAGGGTCAACGTAAGGTGAGGAACAACACGCTCCTCTCGAGAAATCAGGCATCATCTCAAACTTTATGTCTGTCATGTGAGTACACAGGTCCTAGTAATACGCGAACGAGCCCTGCCAATTAGAAGATCGGCAAGGACAACCAGCGCCTAAGTTCTAGGCGGTGGGTAAAAAATACCCTTACCCATACAGTAATTTAACTGTATCCGGTTTCAATTGATTTCAGGGCACTAAGCGGTGATGGAGAGAGTTACGGCCAACAAAACATACATTGTTGTAAATCAGCTTCACTTGTGTACGATAAGCTAATGGGATAGTACTTACCAAACTACTAGCCCATAACCGTACTGTATTTGGTTATCCCACACCGAGTAGTTCGTCTGCTCTCGGTTCATCTAAGCATGGAACTTACGACATAACCTAACTCACAGTCAAGACCCCGGTGGCGGCTGCGCGTTCCTACGACAGGTTCGCTGTGTTACGCCGATCAGTCATTCATTGTATGGCACCTAACCGGCTACGGTCAGTGGCGTGGCGCGTTGCTGATTCTGTTGCTGGGTGCCCAAAGTAGTCATCACCAGACTATCAATATCACGAATTGTACTCAATTGGGGAAGGTGGGCCTTACAAGTAGACTTAGGTAGACTTAGGTAGGTGAGTCGGCAAAACTTCCTCCCTGTTGAGCAAAATGAAATACGCCGAAATGTCACCGAAAGATAAATGAATTGACCTGTCAGAGTCACAGATAAGTCCTATCACCCCTGTTACCCAAACACAATAGACGTGTCACAAGAACTGGACTTTCTGGTGATGGCAAACACCAGTGACAGGTCGATACAAGCCAATACTCCACTACTCAACCACACTCGTAAACTAGTGAACGAAAGTACCACCTTGGGCACCTATGAGTACTTGTAACGTGAACTATC
>JABCKU010000059.1:0-69305 GCA_018221655.1 Myochromella boudieri | reverse complement strand
CCAGCATAAGCTGAAAGTGGAGGACACGAAGTGTCGGCAACCTCAGCATCGTATAAACTTCAGCATGTACGGCTTCCGCTAAATTATTCCACCCCACCGTAACATCGGGACCATCGAACAATCCAAGTTCTAATTCTTGCAGCCTCGGAATAAACCAAGCCAACTTGCAAGGTGACCTTTGACATCGTTACAGTGCGAAATGGCGATTTTTTTCGGCCACCGAAGCTAGACTAACCGACCTTGGGTGTCAGAGTTGAACAAAAAAGCTTTTTCGCATAAAATAGTGTGACATGTGAGTGGACAATCCGCATCATTCACAGGCTCGGAGTGAAGGGGGCTACAAATCTCTGAGACTGACGTGATTGGCCGCCGTTCACGCTCTTTCGTTGATTCCATGGACACGTTCGTCAGAATAACTACGGCCGGTGTGCAGAGCGCTGTAGAGTGTGCTCCATGACCTCTAGACCTTCCATCCGGATATAGCTTACATGTGGCAGGCAAAGGCACCTCGCACATGCTTCGGTGTTCATTTGTCCACTCCCCCACTTATCCCCCCAATCTCACGCGGCTGGCATCAGCCAGGCTGCCCGACTAAGTCCCAGAATGGAGTCGTGGTCGACAGTTGCATGTGGTCCGTCCTGGACAGTGCGTGTCTGTGCCTACATCGTCTGACAAGCTCGATACGTTAAATATTAACCTCAGCTGCAGGCTTCGAGTAACCCCTTCCTTCTGGCTGCCAAGATGAGCCTCAGCTACGCGATGAAGTGGCTAAATATCTTAGGCTTTGTAGCAACATGCGTAACGGTAGCATCAACCACGACAATAGCTGACATCCAAGGACCCGCGTTCCAAAGCCCACTTACTGGCCAGAGTGTCAAGAATGTGACCGGTCTGGTAACAGCAAAGGTGGATTGCATTCTCTGCGATACGGTGTTCAACGACTCATCACATTCACACAAAGGGGCCAAGTGGATTCTGGATTACTGGCGATCCGTCTAAGGATATCCGCGTCTCTAATGGTTTGAGCATCTTCACAACGTCCGCTACTGTATTGAATCAAGTGCGCGTTGGGGATTTCGTGTCGCTCAGTGGAACGGTTGCAGAGTTTCGCTCTAAAACTGCGCCGAATGACCTGTTCGTAACAGAAATTGGGTCCCCGGCCAACATCACTATCCTCTCCTCCAACAATATCGTGACACCTGTTATCCTTGGAAAAGATAGGAGTCCTCCCACGGAAAGCCTAACCGCTTTGGATGTTGGACCTGACGGGTTCCTATCTGTTCCCAACAACGTCACTCTCATAGAGGCAGTGAATGCTACATTGCAGCCCGACATGTATGGCTTAGACTTTTGGGAGAGCCTCGAGGGACAGCTTGTCCATATCCCTAACCCTGTTGCTTTGGGTTTCGCCAATAGTTTTGGGGAATTTTGGGTTCATGGTGATTGGAAGGTGACAGGGAAGAATAGCCGTGGCGGGTTGACCATTACCTTTGGCAAGTAGCCCGCTCATGAGCATTCCTGGAGTACAAACTGATAACTCCATCAGGTCCTGGAGGAATCCCCGATTCGAATCCTGAGACCATCATAATTGGATCTCCTCTCGATAAAACCAAGAACCCAGCAGTGGCACTTGGCATGGGCTTGTCGAACATCACAGGAGTTGTAGCTTACCAGTATTATTGTTTCCCCAATCATTCTACTCTTCAACTGACATCGAACCAACCGTGTAGGTTCGGTTTCTTCTACGTTCTCCCTACGACAGCCCCCATTGTTGTGTCAACTAAAAGCGAAGTTGTGAAAGCTACCAAGTTGGCATCAAACCCTAAAGAGGACTCTGTCATCACTTTCGGAGATTACAATGTATGTTTTCCGTGTTTCTGGCTCGCTTTGAACCTCAAATTCTTTCAGGTCGAGAACATGAGTCCCAAATCTGCTCATCTTCCAATCGTTGCCAACCATATAGCTACTTATCTCAATGCACCAGACATCGTATTCGTCCAAGAAATTCAAGACAACTCGGGAGAAACAAACGATGGCACTGTCATCGGAAATGTCACCCTGGCCACCCTTGTAAAAGCCATTGCAAACATTAGCAATTTCACTTACAGCTATATCGAAATTGCTCCAGTGGATGGACAGGATGGCGGTGTACCTGGTGGGAATATAAGACAAGCCTACTTGTAAATGTCGTTCTCTCTAGTCAGCTTATCAACTTACACGATATTTGCAGATATCGTGCCGACAAGCTTATGCTCGTGCCCGGTTCCCCCATTGGTGGCTCACTGGACAAGGTAGAAGTTCAAATCCCTCCAAGTCATGTTCCGAAACTTAGGTGAGCTACCCACAAGTAGAAATTCAATGTAGCAGGCGTTAATTCGCTCCAGTTTCAACCCCGGTCGCATTGATCCCACTAACTCGGCATGGAACTCATCGCGTAAACCGTTGGTTGCCCATTGGGAGACTCCTAAGGGAGAAAAACTCTTTACTATCAATGTGCATCTTGCTTCCAAAGGTGGTAGTAGTTCTACGTGGGGAGACGCTCGGCCTCCAGTAAACTCCCCATTGGCAGCGCGGACCAGTCAAATCAGTCTTGTTGCAGTAAGCAGGCTCCTTCGCAGACATTTCGAAAAGCTTGACACCAACGTAACTTTTCCCCGCAGTCCTTCGTTCGTTCTATCTTAGCCGTCGACAAACATGCTAACGTCATTGTGGCTGGTGACTTCAACGAGTATCTACAGACTCGCGCTCTCTACCAACCTCTTACTGACGTCCTCCACGACATCGACGCGGTTGCTGGCATCCCTGATGTCGAGCGGTACAGCTATGTATTCGACCAAAACTCTGAACAACTCGACCATGTATTCGTTTCTGACGCAATCAAGAACCGGGATGTCAGCTTTGAGCACATACATGTCAATAATTGGGCTGCCAAGTTTGCTGACAGGATCAGTGACCACGATCCTTCAGTTGGCCAGATTTATCTTTGTTAGTAGTTAGGATCACAACCTTGAGCGAATGGCTACTTAGCAATATAAAAAAGTATAAAAAGTAGGCATCGCTCCGCTTTGCCATTATGACATAGGAAAACAGGGCCATACGAAAGCGATCCTACAAGCTCTTCCCTCACTTGATGGTGCGTATTCAGTCCATGAACAGCCTGAGCCTGGTACTGGCACTCCTTCCATTCCCTGTGCTTGTGTATCTTTACAAACTTTCAATTTGTGTTCAGGCCCCAGCCCCAATGATCGCCAGTGCGAGTTCAACTAATTTTTACAGGTCACGGCGATGCTCTGGACTACACAAAGTACGCTCTAAGGAGCCTAAGGTTGTTGAGCTATGCCATTATCGGCGGATCTGGTTTCCTAGGAACGCATGTGCAGGTGTTCATCAAGACAGACACACCATCTCTCAACTCAGGCCAGTATGCCCTTAGCTTGCCGTTCGACAGCACTGGGGGACCACCCAGTATAATATATTACACGGGAGCCATCATCCGCTTCTGGGACCGCTTTTCTTACTGCTGGGGCTTGTCATATAATATTAATGTTCTAGGATTGGAGAACGTGATTGCAGTGGCAAGCAACCTTAATCTTCTGTCCTGATTTATACATCCACGGACGATGTAGCCGTACCTCGCCCAGAAATTCCAAAGCTTGGCTAGGATCTCGATAGTAAAGTTTCATGACCCACCGTCTCCGTCCTCGGTATCTTAGAGTTGTTAGCTATTCGTGGGCTGGACCTCTTGCTGAGCAGCTAGTAGCAAAAGCGGATGGACATCCGGGACCCCTCCAAATTATATATATCTTTGTTCATTTTGTCGAAGCTTTTCTTTTTATTCGATATTTGGAATACTGGAGCAATATAACGATTGATGATTCGCGGGAAGTTGAGTCATGGACTGTAGAGTCCAAACATGGTCTACAGTTGAAGCCATCATGCATTTACTAACGGAACAAGTGGGCTGGTATCCGGCACATCGCCGTGGACAGTGACCATAACAGAGAAGTCACAATCTACCCCGCTTGACTGTTATCGAACAAGGATACAAACTCCTCAAAGACCTTCATTCGCTCCCCCAGTCCTCTATTTGAACCACATTCTTGAATGTTGTAGCTAAATGATGTGTTATGAACGGGAGGCCTCAAAGAATAACTGCGCTTACACAGTGGCTTCTCCAGACTGGCTCTTAAATTCAACCCAATCTTCATCGACATCGATATCGAGAGCAACGCCATCTAGAAACATGATCCTGTACCGCCCTCCTTGAGAGACTTCGGACGCATATCTAATGCACCACCCTACAGAGGGAATGAACCTCGTCTGAATGTCGCGACCTCCCGCTGTAACAACAAGGTCGTCGCTCCATGCAGAGTTGGTGCCGGGAAGAGTTGGTTTCCCATTTGAATACACTGCAGGCGTATCTTCTTTTACTAGTTCATCGACGCTGCCGATGACATCTGGCTTCTGGGGCACGGGTGCAGCCAACGAGAACTTCAGCGGGCGTGGTATAGGTTTAAAAGACGAAAAGCTGTTGATGGGAACGGTAGGGACTGGGTGGTTTTGCGGCTTATGAACAGAATGGTGGTGGTCTATCGTGACGTTGGTTTCATGTTTTTCATCAGTCAATGGTATTTCGCCGTGGATAAAAGGGAAAGTCGTGATATCCAGCAGTATTTCCACTGTATCACATATCTGCACTATGGATGTCAAGTGGTGCATGGCGTCTTTCTCCTCTTTTCTCAAGGCTTTCCAGTCCTTCACTGACATATATGGCGGTTCGTGTGTCGGTATAATTACTTTCTTTATCCATTCTTCACCCTTATCGCCCAAAACATGCCGCGCCAGTTCAAGAGAATGATTTTGGCGCGAGAACCGTATGCGCAAAGATGGTTTCATTAAAGGCTGGTTCTTGTTCGGCGACGTCGCAGAAACGCTGAATAGCAGTTCGACATCACCCCGAGGAATGTTGGACATCAATGTATACTTTGCTGCAGATGAATATACGACTAACTGTATAATATTCACGTTAATCAAACAAAATACTAGATGTATTCCGAACTCGCACACCTTAGGTGTCCGTTGTTTGATTTGGTCGACCAAACGGGCTGCATCGTTGTATTGCTTCCAATAGACCGATGGCAACGATTGGATAGAAAACCTGTGGAGAGGCTCGACCAAACAGCAGGGTGAGCTTAAGTGTGGAGCGCTATAGACTGAAATCTGGCGTCAGACCTTTCACTTAGATTTTGTTATTATGAATAGTGGTGAGATATTATTTCACCTCCATCCCGTTAGGCTCTATGATGAGGACTTCGTTTCCTCTCAACCCTTTTCTACGGTGGCTTTCGCGGAAGTCTACAAGCAGTGACTGAGAAGGCAAAATGGTGACTTGACCATACGTGGTCTTGTGAGTCAGAGAGTTCATAGTCACGGTGTTCAGTGGTTTAGGCCGAACTGTACCAATGGGTAATCTTGTGGAGATAATTATCTTTTTGGAGATAAAATAAACAAAACTGTTAGCTCGTCTTTTGAGGTAGAAAACTGTCATTATGAATACCTGTTCATCTGTATCTATTGCGGGTAGTGTATCGCTATTTTTATTCTCTCCCTTCTTAACTAACGGGATGGAGTTGTTAAATTCGAGGAGTACTTGTGTTGTGTCGGATGTTCTGTTTTCAGCCGTAGGAAATGTGTTCATTGGCTCGCGGCTGGCACCCAAATGCCTAAGTCTTAACGCAGGAGCGCTGCGATTGCCTCGAACCGTTCTAGTTTGTATGGGTGTGTGGGCTGAGTTTTCATGTGTTTCAACGATGAAAGGAGTGTTTACACCTCGAACTGGGTCAGACACGATGCGCCTTGTTGGGGTTAAGGGACGCCTGTTTGGCGCCATCTCGCCACACAATACGTCCCTTAGATTCAGGTTCCCGATATCACCCAGAACTAACCTCTTTCCGTTCCGGTCAACCTGTAGATTGTGATCGGATATATGCCTCATTGTTTTATGTTTGACTTGTAAGGACTCATTTGGCTGTTTGAAATCCTTCAATTGACGAGTTATGCTTCCAAAATGCTTGGCTCCAGGCTCCGAGTTACTAGGTTGGAGGGGCGTGACTGGCAAGCCCTTTGCAAAAAACGGGTGTGATGACATGTCGTTAAGGTAAATTCTGTTTTCTGGAATCTAGGCATGGCATGTCGTTTAGTAGCCAGCAATAGTGATAGCTAACTTACAAGCTGCAAAAAACCGTTGAGGAGAGCTTTCGCGTCGGATGAAAGGTGATCCGGCAGTTTGTATCCTTTTTGGGAAATATCCTTAAGTTTTAGTTGGTGTAAGAACGGTGAGTGAGGAACGAAGATGTAAACCCTACAGTAGTTGGCGCTAAACCAGACAAGCAGTATACCATCACGCAGCCTAAAGACCACACATCTACAGGAAATCCATATTTCTCCCCATTTCTGAGTTCACTGTGGGAAGAGTCAGGAAAGTTTAGTTGAAAAGGACTCCCGCATACGGCGCGGTGTAGATCGTGCCATCACGGGCGAATGGAGAGGATGACAATTCTTTGCTTGCTAAACGAGTAGAATGCTTGAAGTTGGCGAGTTTCTGAAAGAGAATAAGCCTTGAGAATCATTACATATGGGCATTCTTACTATCCTGTAGTCACCTGTTAAAAGGATATTGGTTGGGTTAATGTCGCCGTGAATGACGAATTCCTTCCTCAAGTATAAAAGGGCGTCTACGAGACTCTTTGCTACGCCACGAAGTTCGGATTCGTGAAATGATTTCTGAGGACGAGTGTGGAGGAACTCTGTCAAACTGCCGATAGCACAGAGTTCTAGAACATGGAAAGTTTCCCGAGTCGTAGAGAAAGCGGATAGTAAAGAAATAATATTAGGGTGGTGAAGCGCTTGATGAAGTGAAGTAGATGGAAGAGGATGGGGTTTCACGGGTAGCAAGGACGAGGGATGAAGGAGGACCTACTTCGTTAAGTTTATGGCGAGGCACAGTCAAAAGGGACTTTTCCTGACCTTTTTGAGCGCAAGCTGCCGATTTCTTAAGCGCCCACTTCTACAAGTGACGCGATACAGATCGGATTTTTCGCCTGCTCGCAGCTGTTCGAGGATTTCATACGCCTTCCAAAGTGTGACGACCTGTTAGTGAGGCTAGGGAGATCGAGCCCTGACAGCACCTCAAGACCATTCATAATGATATCACCAACACTCGCCACAGTAGACGCCATAGTGAAGACAGGAAGAACTCAGCCAGAACCGAAACGATGGGGTATAAACTTGGGCCCGGACCAAGCCCGAACTCCAAGGACAGCCGCGACGACCCCGAGTCACAACTACGAACGTAACGGACCCGTGATATTCAGTCACACTGATCATAGTAGATGCAAGATTAGACGGACGTGGTTTCTGATGTGCAAAAAGACAAGAAAGTGAAGGAGAACGTGGTAGTGGCCATATAGTAAGTGCTCGAAAAGAGGAATGGCACCATGCAGAAATTCTAGTATGTAGTAGTACACGTCGAGAAGATGAACGGTGATACATATACAGGTTGATAACATCGACAAGCTTTGATGCATGCCTGATACACATGGATTAATGAGCGAACGATGGCACCAGGCGCATACTGAACGGGCTTTGCTTGGGCATGCATGACTATGAAGAGGATGCAGTGATAGTCCATGATTACAGTGAATTGAAATGATGTGATGTGGGTGGGGCAACTATGTCTGGAGTGCTTTGAGCTCAGCCACGAGACGCTAAACTCGTGGAGTCAGCATGGCGCACATCTAACTTGCATAAAACCCGTACCTCCGCTTCTTTAAGCAGTGCATCCGGACTAATGTCAGCATTCTGAGCTTCCCCTAGTTTGATTCCGTATTGTAGCAACTGCCGCATATAATATGGGTTGATAACAGTCTCATCCTCTGCTAAAACTGGTTTCGCAGCCGGCGTTTGTGCTTATGGCAACGTTAGTCCATGACATAAGGAGACTTCAAACCAGCTGAACGCTCACGTTCTTTCATGCCCAGCCAATCTTGGTCCAACAACTCTGGAATCGTCGCCCTTTCCTTGGGGCTGCGGCACAAGCAGCTCTTCATATCGTTAATAACATCTTGTCGTACTTTGCTCTTGAGATGATCCAGCCTTTTCGGGGGAGTCACTGCACCCGACGGGCAGTTGCCGTTTGGCTTAGAGGGTGCAATAGGAATAGAGTACTCCGGAAACTCTATAACATGTCCCATATCTGGAATAGCTTTCATCTTTTGGTAGACAGAAAGATGTTGGAATGGTGGGTGCCCGTAGACCATTTGGTAAAGAATACATCCCAATGACCAAATGTCACTAGGACGTCCCACTTTCAGTCTTCTCATACCATCTGGCAGCTCGATTGCTTCTGGGCTCATGTAATTGACAGTCCCAATCTAGCGTAAAATTTTCGATAATGAGACGAAAAGCCAAAACAAACGAAGTCAACACACCTGATGATCTCGCTGAATATTGGTTGTATCGTTCGCAATGGCATTCGCTATTCCGAAATCGATCAACTTCAACTGTCCTCGCACGATCACGAAGTTCGCAGGTTTCAGATCTGAATGTACGATTTTCTCTTCGTGAATGACATGTACGGCTTGCAACATCTGCGTAGTAAAATCATGAACATACGTCCTCTTCCGATAAGAAACAAAGTTCAATACACACCTGTTGCCAATAGTATGCCACCCAGACCATGTTTAGTGGTTCATTGACCTTATCACTGATCAACCTTGCCAGGTCGACTTCGCCGCATTCCATAACCATCACCAGGTACCCCTTACTTCCACCAGGCCCTGGCTTTACTTCACTATCGATAAGCCGGATGATGCGGGAATTGCCCTCAAGACGTTTCAAGAGGGCAATCTCGTTCATGTACCCACTCATGGCTTCAGCATCCGTCTTATCAAGTGATACACGCTTGATGGCGTAAAGCGAGCTGGTGGGACTCAGCACTCGATAGACACGGGAAGAACCACCCTTCCCAATCATATCTAGACGTGCATAGGCTTTTTTGTTTACCTGCGAAAAAAATGTCAGTATAACGGTTAATCAATAAAGGAGAACTTCTGACTAGAATTTGCCTATTCGGCATATTGGGCGGGGCCGGGGCCGCGCGTAGGTTCTGTTGCTGCTGTTGCTGTAGACGCCGTCCTTCTTGCTCCCTGTGCCTTTCACTTGGAACACCATAATCTTCCTCTTGGCTGGGTGTAGCCCAAGTCTTTGCCATGGGAGGGCGTTCAGGCGGTGAGGCATCGTTCGAGACGGCTTCGGGTGCCGTTGGACTCCGTCTATGTTTTGCAAGTGTGGATGTAGGGACAGGGGATAAATGTCCTGCTTTTGTCGAGGCCGGCGATGTTCGGCCTCTTATATCGTCGGGAGATATTTTTCCAACCGGTGATATTCGGCCAGCCCTTCCGCCTGACGGAGAGCTACGGCCCACTTTGACCCCAGGGGATACACCCCCAGTGCGGGATGATGTGTCCACCACCGTGGGTGAGCCAGACATTGGTATTGAACGTAAGGTATCAGAATCGCGACGTTTATGGCCGTACTGGCGATGGGTCGGAGGTGGCAGCTGTTGATGGCTCTGTTCGTATTGTGGTTCATAATGCTGCTCCCGCTCAGATTGTCTGTCTAGATAACGAAAATCAAAACTCATAGCTAAGCCAATTAAGGGAAGCAGACGTACTTTCACCCCCTTCCATGTCCATCCGATACTCTGGTAGAAAGGTTAGATTTTGAGGAGATTAAGCGAGTTGTTACTCACTCCGTAGTTCTCTCTCCCTCTCTTCAAGTGTTACCCGTCTGGGCCCCCCGGCGATATCATTGTTTGAGGTACCTAAAAAGCTTGAGAAAATATGGTATGGTCTTTACATAAGACTTACCAGGTCTTAGATTCTGGTATTCTTCCTTTAATTGTTGTTGCTGGTTCTGCGTCTGCTGCCTGTGATGATACCCATATCCTATATCATGTGCTACAACAGGAAGCTCTTGAGTGCCCATTCACAGAGCCAAAAAAAAAAAACAAGGACTTACAACTCAAAGCATCGCTCAGACTGGCCGAACGTCGCGGCCGGGTCCCCGTAGAAAGGGTCAAGGCCACGTCTTGTGGGAAGCCGGGCTCACGTGCGCTACTGCCGGGTACAGCACCATAACTCCTTTGTCTGGATGGCAGTATGCTAGAAGGTAATGGTAATGAACCGGGTTCTATTACTTCCGCGTCGACATCGGACAACGTTTCAGAGCTGGGGAATGGTGTTGCAGATGAAACTGGAGGGTGTACCAGTTCATCTTCTGGGATGATGTGAAATCGTCAACAAAGCCCAGTCGCTCATATAAATGAATTTACTCACCTAGATCGGTGTCGGATTCTGCTGGGGTATCCGTGGTGCCTATTACGACACTACGTGACTCTGGGATGCTATACTCTACAAACTTCAGTCCACTCCCAGCCGATGACGGTGGCTTCATTATTCGGCCAGCTCTGTTTGGACCAGGCATAATCTGACGTTGATGGACGTCTAACTGAAGACCAGACCTAGCGTATCCAGAACGGGATGGTATGATACGAGCGGGATGAGGGGCATCGTGGGACTGTTCAGAACCCCCAGTGATAATATTCTCCTTCTCTTGTTGTAGAAGGTCGGTGGTACGCGATGGCCGAACAAGCAGCCGCTGCTTGTTTGCATCCTCCATTGTGACGCGTCGTGGCATAGGTCTCGCTTTGTTGTTCGAAGCCGCCGGTCCTGATGCCACACGTTGAAATAAGCGCGGTTGTTTGGGGTCGAGCTGAGACGCTGTTGATGATAGTAGAACTGGATAAGCACTCTCAGACCGCGACAATGATGAACGCCTGGCAAGCTGGGGCGGTGAGGGCTTTAGGGGATCGGGCGGTTTCCCAGGGAGATTATCTTGCGGCGTAGGAGGCGACGAGTGGTTGGATTTCGAGGATGAACCCTTGGAGTGCCTTACGTAGTTGCCATCGGGGTCGAACTCATAGTCGAATGAAAGGTCATCGATGATCGAAGAGTCGTCTGAAGGTGGAGTTCCCAAAGACGAGCGTTGTTTATGGTCATCTGGGGTTCGGGGAGGGGACGTGGAGGGCGGCGTGGACGAGAGCTTCGGGGACGTTGATGGTGGCGTGGAGGACATGGCGGACAGCGACGAGAGCAGAAACACAGCGAAGAGAGCAAAAACAAAACACAACTTTGACAATTCCTCAAATCCTGAACGAAACGAACACGATGCAGCCAGGACCCCGGGCCACCATCACGCTTTCTGCAATCCTATTGGCTGGCGGCGATACCCGGCCAACACAGTACGGGACGCGGTCACGGGATTAAACACTGTTGTTCGGACAACGTGAAAGTGACACATGTCACACCAGTATAGATTGTATTAAGACCGCGCAAGTCCCAGACTGTCCTAGAGCTTACTCCTGGATTGCACCAGCCCATTAAGTTGTCCTAAAATCACTTCTACATCCTTTTCCAGCCTACTGATTAGCTCTTTGCAGGTTGGTATATCGTTGATCAATCCAATTGCTATACCCGCGGACCAAATCCCGTAATCAGGATCTCCGAGTTCATACACTTTGCGTCCCCTTGCGCCTGAGACAAGGTCTCTAACGTCCTCGAATTTTGCACCTCCGGGACGCCGTTCAATCGCGACAACCTCTGTCGATACCTTGTTCTTAAATACTCGTGCAGTGTTGCGCAAGGTACGGAAGATGTGGATCGTATCGGTTTCCGACGATGAGACAATCTTCTCTTTAATGTTCTGGTGAATTGGACTACAGAAACCGTTCAATGGGTGCACACTCCAACTCCATTCTTCCGTACCTTTCGACAGTACACATAAAGCGTGTCCCTTGAAATATCATCAGCCAAAAACATCCATAGATCGCTTGTAGAGTTGCCTACCCATATTCACACCCTAGATAACGGCGAAAAAATTTATGACATATCCCAATAGAGTGATTTGAACCCCTCACCGCAGCGCCCAACGCCAGAGCCGCAGCAAAACCGCGTCCATCCGCGATGCCGCCGGAGGCGATGAATGGGATCTTTACTTCTTTGGCCGCTCGTGCAAGCTTGAGAAATTTGAATCAGAAGAGAACTGAGCAAAAGGTGTGTTTCGTACGAGCACCAAACCACCAATGTCATCCTCTCCGGGGTGCCCAGCGCCTGAAACTACTGTCAACACTGACATGCAGAACCGCTAACAGACGTACATTCCAGCCCGTCGATACTCAAAACGTCAACACCTAATCGTTCGGCACTCTGGGATTGCATTTGTGAGAGCCCTTCACGCATCAATGATTTAGCCTTACCTTCGCATGCCGAATGGTCGTACACTTGTGGAGAACGATACAGCCTTGACTTTTGAAGTACTTTATCAACGGTCCAGCTAAATCACAGCCAGTTTAAATCCACGTAGAATGGAATCTGACATCGCCTACGGTTATTTCCAGCAGTTTCAAATATCCTGACCCCTTCATCCACCGCCGCACGAGCATAGCCCTCGTAGTCAGGTGGGTTGATACTTGGCAGTAGGGTGATGTTCACTCCAAAAGGCTTCGAGGTGAGCTTGCGCGTTTCACGTATCGCCGTGCGGAGTGCGTCAGGAGAGGGTTGTGTGAGAGCCGTCAGGATGCCTAATGGGTGTAGAGTCAGCAAGTGCAGCGTCAGAGGGCAGTGTAGGATAGGCTTCTACGGACCCAAACCGCCTGCTTCAGAGACTGCTGCTGCCAATTGCGGAACACCGACCCTAGGACGAGACGAATGAAGGCAAAAAGGAATATGTAGGGGCCCTCACAATACATACCATTGCATACCCCCTTGCACAACAGGCCTGGTTTGGAAAGTCAATATAGGAGGCAGTCATCAAGGTGTCCCGAACATACACTCGGATCCCGAGTAACTTGGTCAATGGTGTAACAATCATGTTGGAGAATGTCGATGTTGATGACTTGAGTTGCTGATTGTTCAGCGTCTGGTTCTTGAGAGGTGTATGTTGGGAGAAGCGCTGGATGAAGAAGCAACTGTTCCAAGGGGGTGTGGTATTCAATAGGTGAGACCGGCGTAATGCGAATATCCCGTCAGTGATTCCAGCCAAAAACATGCAAGACCTTCATGACCAGGATCACAGGTGACAACCACAGTTAAGCAGAGTTTGAACGTGATTCTTAATGACAAGGTCGGGTAAATGTCGTCCCGAGCCGAATTTGGAATTTTACAACCCAGCGCCTCCTCATATGTGCATTTGTCAATCGATCTTGCAATCGATCGTACCGTTGGAACAGCTTGAAACAGACCCGCCTTTGCAGTGAACTACGATCATTATGACTCTTCGGTACACATTCGGAACGCTTTGAGAATATGTGGAAGTCCCCTTTTTGGCGCGGATGCATGCCAGCGCTGAGCAAAGCCAAACTCAACCGTTTCCCTCTCATGAGTCAGTACTTGTTGAAGCAACCACAGTTTTGAGAATAGGCGTTTCTTTGAACTAGGCGTTCCGCCTGTTTTTCCTGACTATAGTACGTCATCCATGATTTTTGCAACTGATAGAGTGACCCATATACTATTAGGCTTCCAAGCCTAAAGCCTCTTCAACCGTCGGATGCTGTGCATATCATGATATGTGTATACCGTCCTTGCGTATCGCTTCCATTTTCTGAGTGGCGGACACTTATCGCGGACATATCCTTGTCGTGGAACGTGAAACATAGCTTGTTGCTCTTCTTTTATCAATTTTTTTTCAATCCAGTGCTCCATTCCATTGCCTATACTCGACTCGGAGTATATATCGTGTGGTTCTCCATTTTCAATCGACTCTACGTGACTCATCTAATACACCAAGAGCGTGTTGATGTTAAATTTATGGCACATACCTGTATATGTGTGGCCACCGCCATTCTACACACAGCAAACCCTCGCTCATGGTATTTGGAACCGGGGGAAACAGTGTAGTGTATAGGGAACTATAAATGAGCCCACTGCTCCTTTATTCGATTTCGACCCAGTGCGACATCCCCAACTCGCTATCTTATCCTCCTCGATAAGCAATGCATTGTCACTGTTCGTTATGTTTTGATAATATTTGATAGAGTGGTTTTAATACCCCCGTTCCAGACTATCGAATTATTTTTGAAAGCAGCGTGCAGCATCACAGATTACAACAAGCCCAAGCTACCCACTACTGGACATTAAATGGACATGTTATTGCCCGGGTTTCAGGTAAGCCACATCATTTATATCTTCGTTGAAAAATACCTTACTCCACCTACAAAGTGATGGTCATGGGAATGTCATATACCTATGAATCAAGCCCTAAATCTGATCTCAACTCCGCGGAAGAGCAAGCCTACGATAAGGCCATCACTGGCCTTAAACATCGCGGCTTTGGTGAGTTCCACCTTTCACCCAAGATGCTCAGGACTTGATCTAAAACCTCCGCCACTTGTAGAACGTCGCCGTCAGTTTATCTCCTTTCTTTGAGTTTTATGCAACTTATAAAGCCTACTTACTCTCTGGGTATAGACTACAGGACGGATCTTAATAACCTTTCACAATTACACAGGTTCGATGTGCGTTACGAGCGAAAGTGCATCGGCCCTACTAACAGTTGTGTATGGGAGTCAAGGGTGTACAGTGCGTTACTTTCTTGGTACTTGGTACTCCACTAATTACAAGATAATTGACCTCTAGTTGACGGAATACCGGAACAATATGTTGCACGCGCCTCGCAGAAGAATTTTGCTGATGAACTTGCCGCAAAAATGACTGTGGACAAGTTTGACCAGGGAACGCACTCGTGGTTCTAAGGCCGGTACTGAGCTCTGATTGTCCACCTGAACGAAAGCCATTATCAATATCAAACGACCCACTCTTGCAGGCTCATTCTTCTAAATGATTGTAATATCTCTTCCCCCACACACCACTACTATATACATCCAATATAACAAACTTTCAATTTTCACTGTAATTCATGACTACAACACCCCGACTTCCGATCCTTTGACATCTAGCCGTCGTCGTTTTGTGGTGCACATTGAATCACTCTTAGCAGGTGGCATATTTTTTGCTTCTTAGAGGAAGATCTGGGATAACAATGTCATGTAAATTAGAAACTAATGACAACTTGAATACCAGTATCCTGCGGTCACACTGGCAAAGATATTTGCGCTCTTCGGCTCGGCCCAAACCCTTCTCGTCCGATTTGGTCCACCACTTGTTTAGATCCTGAACATCCTCCACATTCCGGGAATATAAATAACTTTACCTTCAAGAAACGAAAGTATTAAGGCCTTTGGTAGGGGCCTGTAAAAAAAACTCGGCTTGCTTTCTAATCGGCTTGTCCAGCGTGGATGCACTAAGGCTCACATGGTCTGGAACGAGCAACCTTCTGCTCATCATGATGAAAGTACTTCAAGAAGTTGACAGCGCCAGTCTTGCCAGAAGTTTTATTATTGTCTCGGGGGAGCTGGTAGGTCACCTGCCATTGACCCTATTCACTTGACAGCTCTTATGCTTTGCAGTGAATATTTCAACAAACTAGCCTAGCTTCTACCTGTCCGCGCAATACATACAGCTGATACTACCTCAGGCCTGTCAGGTCCGAGTCAGAGATCCTTCAACTCGTACTGTGTTCAGATTTCGGCTTCACAGTTCCATCTGAATGATATTCACTGCCATTACAGCTATAGGTATTAAGACTCCTCATTCCGCCGCAGCAAGCCTATCGATGCACAGACCTGCAGCTGAGTGGAGATAAGTGACTCTTAGTATGGTAAATACATACTCAAAGTTCCTACCAGGTGCTAGCATCAGACTCGGCCCACCCTGATGCCATATTGGCTGGCCCAACCTACGCTGTACCCCAACACAGCACCTCCCGACCCGTCCTACCAACTTGACTACGCCGCCGAGGTCACAAACTTGCTACATTTCGGCGCCAGCTTGGACAGCATTCCGAGGTGACTAAGGGCAACCCTTCAAATTCACCTGTTCAAACTGTCATGGCTCATGCCGACTATCCCCCTCATCTCACAACAGCTTTTACTAATTATGACCGCCATATCTGGAGTCTGAACTCTTCAACGAGCATCCTTGCTGTAGTTCGCCAAGTACGGTACCACTTAGGTCCGCCGTATTTTTTTTGTCTTTTAACAGTAAATGCTGACCAGTAGTACTCGTCAACATAAGGGTGGGTATTGAACTTGACAACTGTCATTACAGTGTATTAGTGTGAAAGGAGCATTTACTGGTAGTTTAACTCCATCATACCAGCAAGCGTGTAGGTGAACAATATTGCCCACCCTTTACTTGGAAACAAATGAGGACGACTCAGATGCTTCTCCTGCAGAATTTGCTCTCCGCGAGTGTTGGCGCCATGCCGCGGGGATTGAATTCAAGTTCTGGGTCTGATTCTGAACTTGAGAAACCAAACCAAAACCAAAACACCATTTGCTACATACCTGGTGCGTGGCACACTCATTAATGACTTATAGATCCTGCACTGGGTTGTGGTTCGTCATACGAATAGCCCATAATAAAGTTTAATACTTCATAAACTTGAATGCCACCGATTGTGACCCTGCAGCCAATGCATCCTTCCAGGTGACAGGATATATTGGCTTCACAGGCCACCGTTTTCGTGGTCTATCGCTTGTGCGTACTGTCACCCAGACCACCGTTAGTTCTGAACCACAGCAGACCAAATACAAGCATATCTTTTATCAGACGTGACAACCTCCGCCATATAATACTACTCAGTTATTGGGAAAATTCACTGCGACGTGCTGCCAACTACGAGCTACACCCCCACATCGCACTACCCTTTTATACTAGTACCTTGACAAGTTGCAACACACACGGAGCTTACCTCTACCCTGGTATGCACACTTCCTCGAGATGGCCGTAGACTACCTGGTATCTGTTTATGGAAAACATGTCCTAAGGCCATCCCGGTTTGTTCACGATTATCTCGGGGTCGCTAAATACTGTTGTGAAGCTCAGAGGCCTCCACATTAACTCATGGCACCCTCTTTTGGCTCTCGTGGATTATCGATCATCAATCTACGACATGTCATGCATTTTCGGTGTCGATGAACGTTCAGTAAACAGCTGCAGCTCTCTTAAGCTGTCCCTATGCA
Organism: Myochromella boudieri; assembly: GCA_018221655.1. Taxonomy (NCBI): domain Eukaryota; kingdom Fungi; phylum Basidiomycota; class Agaricomycetes; order Agaricales; family Lyophyllaceae; genus Myochromella; species Myochromella boudieri. Next base: position 52,105 of record JABCKU010000059.1, on the reverse strand, counting down.
ACTTAAGGGTGTGGTGTATAAGGAACCTTTGCTTTATAACCGTGACGGTATCTTCCCTTCGTATCCGATTAATCCCTAGAGAAAGCCAAATGTCTCGTACGTCTCCCATCAGAGTTTTGTCTCACTATAATGACCCAGACTCCAGAGAACGCCCACTCATTCCTGCATACTATCATCAGCAGACATAACCTGCAGTACTCACATACGCAATCCATTTCAGCTGGAGGTCTCCACGTTTTCAATTATCATAGTAGAATCTCTCTTCCTTCGCTTTTACCAAGTGTGCTAACTATTCTCTTAGTCGAGGGTATAGTGTACCGGGGGATCCACTCTGATATTGTTGTGGCCCAGGATATGGCCGCCCAGAAGGCTGTCACTGCCCTCGATGCCCGAGGGAGGCAGGGCGTGCCTTCTCCAGGGAGACTGAGTCAAGGTAATCCTGGTAAGTGACGTGATGTCTTCCAGACAGATTGGGATGCCAGGAAATATATATGGTTCTTGCAGAGTACAGGAATAAACTCAATAATTACGCGATCGCAAAGGGGCTCGGTGATGTTGAATACGCGGACACCACCTCTGGTCTCCAACACCATTGCACATGGTATACAACGGTGCATGGTGAATGCGCATTGACTGTGGTCCATATTCCAATTGCTCATGTATCATCTCTATAGTTGGTGGCGTATATGTTGGCAAAGGTCATGGTAGCACAAAGGCGACCGCTCGCGAGAATGCTGCTCAACGAGCCCTGGAACATTATGCGAGCCTTAACTACCCGACGCACCGGTCTTACTATCGATGAGATGCAACCCACGTTGAGCGATACTAGGTACATACGATCGAGGACGCTGGTATGGGGGTATCATGCTTCAAGTTTTGAAATAGACACCTCTGTATAAATATTATTCTAGTCACACAGTGGTCAGTATTTGAATAATTTACTCCTGCGACATACTGGCGCAAGACGAGTTGTACCCAAGGGTTACATGGAGGTAGCTTGAACCGCCTCAAGAGTCAACGGTAGCAGAGACTATTGTTACTGGTGCTGCCGTCTCCTCTGCTTCCAGTTTATCAAGCCACTTGGCGACGAACTTTGAATGTGCTCCATAGTTCATCGTCGCATCAAGGGTGTCTCTGTCAATGGGTTATATCTGAGCTGGTCGCGTAGACTCACATGCTAGGGATATCACCTACCGAACTATGCCCTTCTTATCGATAACGACAGTCACGCGTGCTATAGCTGAGATACCCATCATTCCCTTGCCAATCCCATATGCCTTGACCGCTTCGCCATCGATGTCACTTAGGACTGGATACTATTGGCAATCATGTTGAGCCGAGAACTGCCAATTTCAGACTGGTGGGTATCCTTACTGTCAACTTTTGCCTCTCCACGAATTGCTTCTGCTTCTCAACGGCATCGGGGCTAATGCCGACGATCTGAACCTTCCCAGGTTTGAACGTATCTTTCTCTGTCGACCTCGTCAGCTGTTGACGTAAGGCACACCTAGGGGGTCAGGAGCCTACCAGCAATTGCATCGCGAAATTGGCAGGCCTCTTGCGTGCACCCATATGATCCTGAACAGTGAATGGTGATTAAGCCATGGGACACACTAGAATTTATACGACGAGACCTGCACCTGCACTAGGGAAAAAAAACAACACGATTGGTAAGCCAGACTCTCCAGGCTTCACTGTGAACGTTTCGCCCGTGTGGCTTGGGAGGGATAGGGTAGGCGCCGGTTTTCCAATGAATGACTGCAATAGCATGACAGACGAAGTAGATAAGAGGCGGTCACTGGCTCGCCAAATAAATGAGAGGGTTGCACCATGATAAGCGTGACTTCATCAGGGAAAAATGGCCCATAAAGCGTAACTGGGCGAAACATAAACACTACAAATCACCACTCATTTTCAGTCCATTATATATTCGTCATGACGATTGGCTCAACGAGTATCCAGTTGCTCACGCCGTACTGGGACGAAGTTTCAGCTTAAATAATTTGTAAACCTTCCGTAAATGAGGGACGGAGATTGTGGGTCAAATCACCCCGAAGACATAATCGTGGGTTGTAAGTATTCAATCTTGCAATGAGTGGCGTCAACCTATTGTTCCCGGCTGGAAATAGCTTAACAAACGCGCCTTCGCCAATTCCACCACGAATAGTATCGGGTGACTGTATCCCGTCCGTACATGGCACTAGGTACTAGTATGGAGCGGAGATTCCAAGTTCCCTGTTAGGATGATTGGGATATTGTTCGAAAGTGTTACGAGTACGAGAGGTAAAAAAAGGAAAGGTATCATGACTGGTTTTGGGCAGCAGTCATGGCCTCTATATAGTGACAGTGGCTTAGCAAGCGATACAGGGTTTCGCTGATGAGCGACGTACCCGCATTTGATTCTGCGAAGCGTGCTCCTACCCGTTCTGAGTGTTTAATGAACTTTTCAGCACAATTCAAAACGCATTGTTCCTATCGGTGGTGGTGAGTGCAACACGTCAAAGGCAATAGGCGGAGGAGACCGTACCTCTTTAGACGACAAAGCTTTGCTGGTGAAGTCATTACAGCAAGAGTTAAAGCATTTTTCAACGAGGTTGGAGTACATTGTCAAGAAGTCTTGCATCTATAGCTCTAGTCATTGGCTATCCTGCAAACGAACTGGAGTAATCATACTTGTTTCTTCTCAATGATTTTGGTCATATGGGCCTGCTCGGCCGAGTTGAAATTCGAAAAATCCATGGTCAACGTCAAGGAAAGGATGAACCACAAAAGGCCACGAGAATGCTGGAAAAGGAGAGTAAAATCTGCTGGAAGCCACGTGTCCAAATTTATTTTTCCCAATCATGACGTTAGATCTGGAACAAAGTTTTGAGAGAGCCCGCCAAGTCATCTGTATATGTAGATCACGAATTTCTTGTGACTTCTAAAGTTGTGTGCTACATACATACATCCTCAACTAACCCGTCCATATCCCATACAAGTATCTAGCTCCCTTATCACGAAAGTGAGTCAACCGCTGTTGTCATGACCTTTCAGCATTAAGTAGGTTACCCGTTCGTCCAGTGGTTGAACACCACAATTTGAACATCGCCATGTCTTTCAAAGATGCCCTTTCCCGCTTAGAGAATAGCAGGGTGAAATCGACTCGCCCCCTCATCCCCCCTCAGATCCTACAGGAAGATCTACCTTTGTATGTAGTGAATCACTGAACACGCTTTGTCCTCATGCGTTTAAAGGACCCTCCACGCTGCACAAACCGTCCTTGAGGGTCGGTTGGCGACAGAAAAGATATTGAGTGGCGACGATGATCGACTCGTGGTCGTTGTTGGGTAAGATTGCTATTACTTGCGTACATATAGCGTTCTAACTATTAGAGTAGACCATGTTCAGTCCACAATGTATCCGCCGCTCTGGAATATGCAAAACTACTCAAGGAATATGCTGATACAGCCAGAGACGATTTACTGATTATCATGCGCGTCTATTTCGAAAAGCCCAGGACGACAGTTGGATGGAAAGGGCTCATTAATGATCCAGAAATGAATGGCAGCTTCCAGATCAACAAAGGCCTTCGAATTGCACGCACCCTCCTCCTCGACATTGCTAAGATTGGCCTGCCCGCAGGCTGTGAATTCCTAGACACCATCACTCCCCAATACACAGCAGATTTGGTTTCGTGGGGTGCGATCGGCGCCCGGACAACAGAATCACAGGTCCATCGTGAGCTGACTTCTGCATTGTCCATGCCCACTGGCTTCAAAAACGGGACTGACGGAAGTGTGAGCATCGCGATTGATGCTTGTCGTGCCGCTCGAAGTGGTCATGTTTTCCTGAGCGTGGGTAAGGAAGGCTTAAGCAGCATCGTCGAGACTGAGGTTGGCTGTCGTTTGGTAGTTGCCTAAACCTCCAACCTCATAACGCTTTATTTTGGCAGGGAAACCCAGATGTTCATGTCATCCTCAGAGGTGGTGCTTCTGGCCCTAACTATGCTGCTGAATTTGTTCGTGATGCTAGAGCCAAACTTGCAAAGCAGGGATTAGCGCAAAAGATTATGGTGCATAACTTCTCAAGGTCTAGATATTACACAGCTGACTGGCGGCTTTACAGATTGACTGCAGTCACGGAAACAGCTCCAAGCAGCACCAGAGACAGGTTGATGTTGCCGACAACATCGTGAGTGATTTAAGGATACATGCACTGTCTGTAATGTTGCTCACTAGATATTTGGGAAAAGGCCCAGCAGCTTGAGTCTGAAGACACTGCGCCGGCGATCATGGGCGTAATGTTGGAGAGTAATTTAGTCGAGGGGCGACAAGACATCCCTCCGTCTGGCCCTAATGCTTTGAAATATGGCCAATCTGTGACTGATGCATGTCTATCTTGGGAAAATACCGTTCCAGCACTGGACCGTCTGCGTGAGGGCGTTCAGGCACGTAGAGCGAATGTCGCCAAAATGGTCTCACCATCATAGGTCTACACTCTTGGCCCCCTATTTGAGCACAGTCCGTGTTATTAAACCATAGAAGAAATATGGCATTCTTCGTCTTGCTTATATATGAATCGTTTTTAACCAAGTAACACTTTAAGTGCTTGAACAGCGGACCTGCAGGTTTGACGGCTTTCGTTTTACACTTATCCACAATGAAGTATGTCTCCCTCTCAGCTTGTAATAACTGTGGCAAATCGCTGGCAGGAACGTGCACTGGTTCATATGAGTAGTAGGATAAAGGGTATCCTACTTGTCCGTGAAGAACGGCAAGTTGGCAGTCCAGCCAGTCATTCAAGTTTGCTCTTCGTGGGTTGTCAGCATTAGTGTTAGTTGTCTCCTTTCAAGATTCTTCTCTATGCCAAGGTCGGACTCATGAGTTACTCAGCTGTTGCTTAACCTTTCCACACTTGTCAAAGTTTCTGTTTTCTCCTAGTCCTACCGTGACCACTCGAATGCTACCACAAATTGATTGGCAGTCTGGGTTCCGAAGCTTGTTGTGCCCCCGAAATAGAAAGGAACTAGTACAACCTCACAGGCGGCACATACCTCAATTCCCTTCTGAAGTATGGGGGGAGATTATAGAACATATCGATAGGCCTGAACTCGACCAACTCCTGTTCGTCAATCACAACTTTTACGAGCTTGTCATGGATCACCGCTTTCACACAGTGGATCTTACAACCGACGGCTACGATTCAGTGTGGTTTACAAAGTGGATCGTCCTATTGACGTGCGTATATTCCTACCTTGTGCGCATATTAGTACCAACTGGGCAGCATCCTCATAAGCTTCATATAATTAGTAATCCCAAGCTGGCCTCACGAGTTCGGATCCTTAAGCTACAGCCATGGTCTACTTGGAACGCCATTGATGGTTTTAAAGTGTTTGCAGATTCTCTGTCCTTAGCCGCATCGGTGTTCCCGTTTGGTGAGTTGGAAGGTCAAATGATACTAGCGAAGAGTCCAATTAAATGTTCAAACTCTCAGCCAGCAGGGGTATTCCTTCTTCGCGAGAAGAACAGCAGGACCTTGTGATACACGCGGCAAAGAACCTGTCTAGCATCCAGGACTTGTACATTACGTGGCAACGCCTTGCTCCCTATCCTGAGTATTGCCCGCTTCTCAACACGCTACTGCCGATTGTTGGCACCAATTTACGTATATTGAGTATTAACATCAACCTGACAATGCTCGATTCCTTTGTTCCATCCCCAATGTTGTTCGTTGGCGTGCGACGCCTATACATGACCTTTGGTGTCGATAAATCAAATCGCAACACCCTCACTTTAACCAGCGACATGGACCCTCTCATTCCGTTCATCAACGGTCTATCATCTAACCTACAATTTCTTTCCATAACTCTTCATGGCCATCTCAGTTTATCATTTTTCCGCAGGCTGGTTCACTTCCCTCAGCTTCAACATCTCTCACTATCAATTCCTTTGAATCCAAGCCATACCCCGGATCCCCCGAGTTTCAATCGTTTCCTTGTAAATCACCCTGACTTGAAAAATCTCCGACTTTCACTACAAACGTGCTTCTCTGTCATTGGGCAGGAACGAAGCATGGCTGCATTTCACGAGAGCTGCTTCGCGGGCATATCGTTTAACCAGCTTGACGAACTCATGCTTGGTCTATGTCATCCTGAGGGGCGATATCAAAGGATTTACGTTCGTAAAGAGATCATTGATCCCATGAAGTCTCTCTGTAGGAATCTGACCTCTCTGAACTTCATTCAACCTCGGCTACGATTCGAGGAGGTGGAAATTGTTGTCTCCTCCCTTTGTACCCCTACTGTCCAAGCTCTTTCTCTTTACGTGTACAATTGCACCCCAGAGCTCTTCGACGTACTTGCAAAACACTGCTCACACCTTCAACGTCTGGTTCTGGAAATTGCCGACACTCGTCCGCATGAGAGTTATGAAGATATCGACGACTCGGACGCTATGGAGGTGTGTTTTGACTTGGCTAAACTATTTGGTGATCCTCACACCTTTTAGTTACGCTTTTGCGACGAGATGCACAAACGTAGAGGCACTTCTCTTTATACATCGTGGACTCTGGGTGAACTGGAAATTTGGCGATGGAGTGACGAGTACGCAAGACATGCCCAATTGGCGGTTATAGAAGCTGTGGCATGCTGTGCACCGACAATTCGAGCTCTTCGTGAACAACGTATAGCCGCATATTTTTGACCGTGCATGATACCGGTACATGTCTTGTTGGGAATCTCATCGCCCAACTAATTTTATATTTGAGCGGTTTGCTAGTGATTCTTTGTGTGAAACTCGGCCTCAGTGAACACGGTGACAGTGTCCAAGATTTACTTTCTGTATTTTTGGTTGGCCCATAACCCCATTCTAGACCGTGTATACCGAAGATCGCGGAGGTTCGATCCAGACCATTTGTGTGGCGTACCCGGGCCAACGTAACCACGGCCCATAAATGTATATGTTTCAGGATATTTGAACCAAGTGGAAGAGAGTGGAAGGTTCTCCAACGATGTACTTTGTAGCTTGGTTCCCCGAAATATTTGCCTCAATGAGACGTGGCTCATGTCTTCTTCACTTAAAATTGTTTTCTGCTCAGTCTGAGTTGGTAAACTGATTGGGTGTACTACTGGCACGCTGGCGGCCTTACCAGAATATCCTGTATAAACTGGTTGCTTCCACAAAAATATCCATCTACAATCGCTCTTCTGTGTGCTAGGCGTAAGGCGGCATTTACCTCCCCGATTACAGAGAGGTTGGTAATTTACAAGGACTTCGTGTCACCAACCCAAACACCAACTTCTGGCCATCGATATTAAAGGGGAATTTTATGTGGGCCCAGAAAGGTTTATCCGATATCCTCCGTTTCCAACAGAACTGCTGGGTAGTAGTACTAGTCAGTAACGACTCATTCGGTTTGAGATTCTAGTCAATGTTGTATCTGTAGCTATAGCCCATGAACGCATGTGGGCACGGTGGTCTCTGGTGACCGTCGAATTTTAATCACGGTTCAGAGGAGGTGCGCAAAATCCAATAGGAATGGCGGTCCTTAAACACAGGCATTTTGAGTCTTCCATGTTGAGCATAGGTGAGCGTGTGACTCGGAAAGTTCGGCGGGGATGGCAAATTGAGTAATCAGTTTGCGTGAGCTCGGTGACACCACAAGGGCCGGGTCTAGTTTCAGCTCAATTCATGTCTGAGCTTGGTTATCCAGCAATCCATTATGCACCAATTATTTGTAGCAGCTAATTCCGCGGATTGCATTGTCCTTCCCCCCCTCACCCATCATGCATCGTCTCGAGAGATGGAAAAAAGGCCTTTCCCTGTCACGTTCCAGCTCCGTTAGCGACAACATCGAGCACCTGACGGAAGTCTCCAACCCTCCAACGCTATCTAAGCTCTACGGTGAAGCGGCCGAGTTCGAGAAAGTCCTGGCCAAGTCCGGCTGCATCAATTGCCGATGTTCCAAGAAGGACGGCACTAACGGTTTCGCAGATCTTGTCAGCCATGACTTAAACCAGTCCGAACAGGCTGTCGCCAATCGTGTGACGAAACTCAGTGTTGCTCAGTGGCCTACCGGTGACCCGTCAGACATATCTGATGACGACAAGAAGGGTATCGCCGATCATGAACTCAAGGTCGATGACTATTGCATACCCCACACTCCAGTCATCTGTCGAGTGGAGGCCGATGAAGATGATTCTTGGAAGTTGGAGCCAGCAAAAATCATCGACATTCTCATTGATGAATTCGGTCCGTTAACATCAGATGGCGAGGAAGAGCGGTTAGTCCTTGAGACGGATGGTTGTTTGATCCACGATGTTTTCATCGTGGTGAGTAGCTAATACCTTCTCGTGCATTCCAACATTTCTTTTATCATGCTTTTAGGGTGTTATTCACGTCACAACACATCGTATCGCATTCCATGCATCATTGCTCGAGGCCAAAGCCGACCTGTCTCCTGCGAGGCGTATCATTAAAACTGGTCCTGCTGTCCTTCATCGAAAAGGGTGGCATACGAAACGTCGCGTATGGATGGAACTTTCTCATGACATGGCTTGCGCGTATACCTCCAGCAGCGATGAGGGGAGGATCCGGCCTTTTTGTACCATTCTTTGTGAATACAGATGCTTTGCTAGTTCTCGTCATCTACTGACGGCCTGTGTTCATTCTACACAGTCGCTTTCATCAACAGCGTGTTACCTATTGACCTTCATCGCCCTCGATACATCCATCTCGAGCTCAGCCTAAGCTCCAGGGAACTCGTCAGCGCATTTGAATTTGACACCGAAGAATCCGCGCGTGACTGGCGAAGGGAAATTACTGGTATGCCTCTCGTATACAGCCCTCTATGATGCCTCAATCCATGTATACTAGGTGCCCTTTTTCTATACCGACACCGACGGCGGGAAGCACTCGACCCGTCCCTGCCGGAGGAGGAGTCGGGTATACGACTCAGCCTTCCATTAAACCGGATCGCCGATATTCGTTTTGGCAAATATGTCGAATTTCCATTTATCGCATCCCTTCTCGTCCAATCTCTTCCTCTGGAAGAAGTTAATGATGACGATGTTGCCAACAACGATGCCCCTAGTGACGAATCGACCGTCATAGAACAAGAAACTATTCACATCGGCACCATTAGACCAACCGCGGCGTGGAAACGTCTAGACACATATGTCGCCACTGTAAATCGCCGACTGTCACGCAGACCGCTTGGCGACTTCCCCATTTTTATCGATTTTGGCCCTTTGACATTCCACGAATCACAAGCCATGCCCAGCGATCCAGACATGCCTTGGGTCAAAGAAGTGGCCATCCGAGCTGCATTATCACTCAATGCTTCGGAAGAAACGTCGTTATGGAGTGAGTCTTTTTTATAAATGGTCGAGATTGCAACACTTATAAACTGCTGTCCAGTCGTTCGAGCGAGAGTGTATCGTAATATCTCATCTTACGGCTATCTCGTGCTTTCACAGCACTTCGTCTGTTTTTGGAGCAAATCATTCAACCCCGACGATGTTAAATACAAGGTCCCAATCCTTAAACTACAATCTGTTAAACCGTTTGATATCACGGTATGCCTCGTACATGGCCTCACCGTTTCCATCAAAGGAAAATGTTCTCTCAAACTCCTCTTCAGGAACTCTCATGCGCGTGATGAAGCTCAGGAACGAATAACTGCCGCCCTTGATGGGGCTCACTTCCCTCATCTAGCAACACCCCCTCGACCCCCTCACGATGTCACACACCTACCTTTATCCTCTGGCTTGCGAACACCAAGATCTCCTAAGCGCAGCGCTACTGGGGTCTTAGCGCCACTCTCTCGATCATTGAAGGCTGCATTGGCAGTAGATCTTCCCACATCCGTGCAGCTTACTATGCCAAAGGCTATAAATCTTCCTCGAGATATCCTCACGGGCTTGCCCCCCATGCATTTCGTTTGTCTGACTATTGGCTCGAGGGGTGATGTACAACCGTACATCGCCCTTGGCCTCGGGCTGATGAAAGAGGGACATACAATAACAATTGTCACTCACGAGGAGTATAAGCCCTGGATCACGAGTTTTGGCATTGGGCATCGAACTGCTGGCGGAGATCCTGGTACTTTAATGAAGCTTAGTGTCGATAACAAAGTATGGCGTGTGTGCATCAACTATGTTTTATCAATGGACTGAACAGCTGTTTAGATGTTTTCTCCTGAATTCTTCAAAGAAAGCCTTACGAAGGTAAGTCGTTTACTATACTCACACGCTGTAGTTCGTGTACTAATTACAATGTAAGTTTCGCCCATGGCTCGATCATCGTAAGTCTTTGTATCCAGTGGCCGCATAATCGTCGTCCTCAACAATCCTAGTACTATTGGATGCTTGGGCAGCATGCCAGGATGCGGATGTTCTCTTAGAAAGTCCGTCCGCTATGGCCGGTGTACACATCGCGGAGGCGCTTGGTAGTGCGTGCTATCTTGGTATTCGTGTTTATGGTGTTCATAGTTTGCAGATATTCCATATTTCAGAACGTTTACAATGCCATGGACGAAGTACGCTGGTTAAACCCCTGTATGGATTAACGCCGTCTGATGATCTCTTCTAGGACAACGGAATTCCCCCACGCATTTTTGAGTCCCCCAGTGGACTCGCCTGCTTTTAACAGTGCCTCGTGAGTTACCTTCACTTCCATCTAACCTGTCAACTCATTGCTTCTCATACAAGTTACGTGTTATTTAGGTTCGTTTCTGTTAGCCATACTGCTTTTACTTCTTTCAGCTGTGTTGTAGTAATGTCCTGTGGACGGCTACATCGGGACAGATCAACAAGTGGAGACGAAACGTCCTGAAGTTGTCAAATACGGATATGGGCCACCTCGCACAGTCCAAGATAATTACCATCTACAACTTTTCTCAGGTACACCTTTCATTTCACTTCATTTACTTCACATATATCTGATTAGTGCTTTATATAGGCTGTCGTACCAAAACCTTTAGACTGGGGCGACACCACGATCATTTCTGGATAGTCAGTATGATCGTTCTTCCGTTCTTCAGCCCTACCTGACTCATCCCCTGTTAGCTGGTTTCTAGATAATCCTGACCTGGATTGGTCGCCACCACAGGATCTCTTGGACTGGATGGCGAAAGCCCGAAAAGACGGTAAACCCTTGGTGTATATTGGTTTCGGCAGCATCACCGTTCCCAACCCGAGCCGTGTCACTGCTCGTATAGTCAAAGCTGTTGTACAAAGTGCGTCGTGCCACTTTTGCCTTCTAGTTTGGAAGCCTAATCCCTAACCTTGGCACTGAAGGTGACATTCGTGCAGTGATATGCAAAGGCTGGTCCTCACGAATGACCAAGCACAGCGATAACCCAGATCCGGAGGTCACTATTCCACCAGAGTGCTATATGGTTGATCGAATACCACATGACTGGCTCTTCCCTAAGATTGATGCTGCACTCCATCATGGTGGCGCGGGTACTACTGGAGCCTCTCTGCGTGCAGGGATCCCAACTTTGATCAAGCCGTGGTTCGGTGACCAATTTTTCTGGGGAGCACGTGTGCAGAGGCTTGGGGTGCGTTGCAACTTTGATAGTAGAGGGTGGCTAGGTTAAATAAAATTTCCAGGCGGGTTTGAGGGTACCGAGTTTGCGTGTTGCGGATTTGGTACATGCCCTCCAGAAGGGTACGACGACCATGTAAGCCTCCTTTCCCTCCTATGACCGTCCATGTTGAACTTGTGCTCAAGTGCGATGAAGAAGAAGGCTGCTTTAGTGGGCGAGAAGATTCGAAGTGTAAGTTTCTGGACATTCAGCTTTAGTTGTGCTGACAGTCAGCAGGAGGATGGTGTGCACACAGCGATACACACAATTTACACCTACCTCCCGCGAGCTGCACGGGTTCGCACAGCGTTAGACTAGAATAGGCTTCAATCATCGTTCTGCAATCCCATTCGACAGCACGCTAAATATAATGCATGTCTTAGTGTATAGTGTATAAATACGTTCAGTCTCGACTTTCATATACTATAGTTATAGATTTGCCCTGATTGTTCACCTGTACAGTACATCATCTCAGCCTGTTAACCACGGGTAGATGTCACAGTTGAGGATTTCGAATGATGAACCTAACTGGATGATACACGCTCCCCGTGGTAGATCTCACAGAATCAAGCAGACCATCAGATATTATATCTGGATTGGCACTGGTCGGGACACCAGCTAGTAGCCTCGACCAACAGAAGAGAGAGTGATGTAAGGATACTGCCCCTCAGGCTCGTGATCACCATACTTTGATTCACGGACCCGATAAAAAAAGAGGTAAAGAGTTGTCAGGAGTGAGCTTGGTTACCTGTGAGCCACTGAGAACGTTGCGAGAACGATCTCATTTTCAACACCGGGAAGGGGCGTACAAAAGTAGTTGGTATGACCAATCCTTCATTATGCAACCTCGAACAACAAAGGGTAGTAACAGAAATGCTCAAACACCATTTACGAATAGAACTGGTGTTGTGAGGGGATTACAATAGGGTAGACGAGGGTCAGAAGGAGAAGGGAACAAAAACAAGCAAAACAACAAGGATAAATTATAACACTACAACCTTGATACAGCAAAGAGAAATTCCGTCTAGAACTGTGCGCAAGGGATATGAAGTAGATTGATATTATCTGGGGCATTGGGAGCCCAGGCTCACTTCGCGTTGTCGTAACCTATCTGCCTGTCGATGGTGATTTTCACACCGACCGTCGGGCTGTGGTGTGGCTGCTCGACGTCACTGCTGCTGTCGAGGACGTTAGGCTTCGCCTCATCGCTCGCGGGCCAGTCTGCCTCTGTTTTTGCACGCATGTCATCCAGTGTGTAGGTATGGGGATTGTGGGTAGAGGCATTCGTTGGCACCCCACCTGTGCGGGTAGTGATGACGTGTGTAGTGCGCGACGAGCCTGATTGACTGGAAGCAGAGAGCGCGAAGGAGCCACCCTTAGCGAGGCTTCCACGGACAGAGAGGATGATCCGGAGGGTCATAGAGGCGGTTAGAACAGCAGCAATACTGCATAGCGTGAAGAAATTACATCACTAAATCATGAGTGGTAGTGAATTGAACACACCTGGTCACAATGGTCTTGACAGTGTCTTCAGGACCAGTGGGGGTGATGACAAACCAGAAAATTACGTTTGTTAAGTTCACAAGGAAGATTGCCTGGAAAAACAGATCGTTGGAAATATGCAGGTATTTGTGAAAAGTTGAACGTACACCGTAAAGGTTGAGGCCATCACGGAGCATCAATTTCCATGCGCTGAGAGGCTTGTCTTGGAGTGAGTTGAGCGACCGTACTATAGCAAGGCCAAACTGGGGGGGGGGGCGTTGTTAATATGTACAAAGTTGAGAGGATCAAACTATATTTACCGAAACGGTGTATAGTAGGGTGGGAGCAACCCAGTAAATTCCGACCCAGTTGTGCTTGGGTCCTGCAATACATCCCTGCCCTTCTTTAAGAGGAACAGCTAGAAAAAGTCTTTTTAGAAGAAGAACGAAGGATATACAACTCTACACACATCTGAAGAAGCCGCAAGATATGGCAGTGACCACTACTTGTACTGCAAAGAGAGATCCCATTGTGAGTAACACGGTCTTATTCTTGGCGTAGATGGCGTGAATGCGGATGACATGGACAGCTAATAGCAATCATATATCAACTAGAGGACACGAAGAGATGACGGTCTAGCGAACCAGAAGAAGCAGCAAGTAAGATTGCAGTGCAGATGGGTTCGAAGAGGTAAAACTTTTGGCAGGACTGAAATACAGGCAGTTTAGAGTGGAGCATCATGGAGGGGAGCTTCGCAACACACAGCTTGTGACCACTTAGTATCAAAGAAAGCAACCGCTGGAGCCAAGTGAGTACAGGTATCCATATATACGATATATAAACGAACCAACGATTATAAATTCCACAGGCATGAAGACCCTCAGAAAATGAAAGATGATCTTGAGGGTGGGCCATCCAGAAGATTTCATTAGGCGCAAGGTGCGAGGAGAAAGGACCAAAGTATCCCATGCTGCCACGGTAAGCGTGCAGACGAGGAAGTACTTGTGAGCGCTCAGATGAGGCGGTAGGTTGAGAGAATCCGGGAGGGTGGGTACGGCGGACATTGGGGGCGAAGATGGGTAGCGAAGGGGGTATATATTGGGTATATATATGGATATATATATGTGTAAGTGTTATAAGAATGTTGCGAACTATCACCAACTTGATCTCAGATCAACTTTACGTGGGAATGCCCATTTTCAAATTATAATATTCCCATTCCCCGCTTACATCCAACATGTCTTCCTCGACATCCTCAACTACCGCGTCCGCTTCCTCAAGCTCACCGTCCCAGGACCAGCCCTTTGGCCCCAAGAACTCAAGCAACCTCTATCTGTGCGTTGACAGCTACCTCTCTCCTTCCCGAGTTCTGATAGGGTCCCTGTCCTTGGCAGAATCACGTTTCTGGCGACGCTTTTCTTGCTCTTGTTCATATCATGCACTATCGTTCTCAGGTCCTTCATCGTTCGTCGTCGTTTCCGGAGGCAGATAGAAGAGGCTGTCGCTGCTGGCATTATTCTCGCCCCTCGTGTCCAAGGATCTCGTAAGCGTCGGTACGGCCATAAACCAAAAATGTTCACATCTTGGGTCATGCAAGGCGGTGAGAAATGGGATGAAATGATGGTATGTTTCTAATTAGTCCCATCTTCTCCTTGACCCAGCCTGATCGTATTCTGCCATAGCCTGTATCAGCCCTACCTGTTCAGGCGAAACGCCGATATAAAAACCCCACCTCCTCTCTATCAAAACACGAGGACCCCCATCAGCCACAGCCAACATCAACTTCGGAACCCTTTTCGTGGCGTCTCCTGCAAGGTATTCATCGGCGTGATCAGATCACCGCCGAACAGCCTGTGATTGTTCAACATGAGAAACTTCCAAGGGTCAAAATAGACATGCTTCAAATCTCCGTCCTCATCGCCATGCCGTCTCCCAACAACCCAATGGATGATTCTACTTCGACTGTTGACGAAAAATCAGAAGACGATGGCCAAATACCAGATGTGGTCTTCGGTGTAACGCGCCTTCCATTCAAGCACTCAAATCACATCAGTTAGAATCAGCACCTGCCACGGAGCTTCCTTGTACTACTTACGTCTCTATCTGCCTGCCTGCCTGTCTGTCCCGGTCACGTCGGGGTATCAAAGACTATGTACAGTTGGATTCCATATCCCCCCACATTTATACCATAACTCTACTTTCTAGTGTACTTTTTGAACCTATGTGCCACGATCCCGTCAAGCATTACATATGTCACGCTCTATACAAACGGCACACATGACAGGGGTAAGGTCTAATTGAAGGCCATCTCGTCTTCGGAAAGATCATCTACATCTACAAGCTCCTCTTCTGAATCAGAGGGCTCAAAAAAATCGAGCTCCTCCAAATGTGCGCGTAACCATTTCTTATCCTTGTCTTCTATATCGTCTTCTTCGCTCATCATCACGCGTTTTATTGGTACACCCGCCGCTTGGCGCGCCTCTATGAATGTGCGTATATCTGCGCCGTCGATACCCGTTGTTGTAATCGTATGAAGGTTTGGGCAGTATATTTTACTTGATGACGAAGACGATGCAGCTGCAGACGACGCGAGCCGTCTAAACAATTGCTCCTCTTCCTCGCCTGAGCAGTTTAAATTGATCGTCTGCAGCCCATTGAGCTGCTCAAACATCATGTCGATGCTCTGGTTGTTGCACGGAAGACCAGAGATTTTCAAGTGTTGGAGACCTACCAAAATTGATTTTGGGCATTTGGACATAGGAAGAGTGAGTTGCCTAACGAATTCCGAGTAGTCTTCCCCGTCGAAGTCAAGCGCAAGGCTGTGTATGTTGGGAACAGAGAGCTTCTGCATGAGAGTACACGCGTATTGCGCCTTGTGGTAGCATAAAACGAGGTCTTTGAGAGAGGGGATTTCAATGGGTCCTGTGACCCAGTTATTTGTCTCGTCGTCAGGCTCTTGCGGCCCAGAGAGGCAGAGGCTGAGAGTGCGGAGCTCCGGCGAGGCTGCGATGATCTGTGTAAAGGTCGCATATGAAGGGCGAACATCCTCCGCGTGGTATGTCAGCTCGAGGTCACGCAGTTCCGTGAGGAAGGAGAGCGACCGGTCCCAGTCAAGATGCACGCCCCATAAGGCTACATCTCGCAGCTTCGGTGCGTTGCCCTGGAAGATAAGGAATGGTGTGCGCAGTTCGGCAGGTTGGAAGATTTCATAATCTTCACAATCTTCATAGTGATAAAGCTCGAGTACCTCAAGGAGCGGTGCAGAAGGACATTCAGCCAGTCTCGAGAGAACCGCGTACATATACTCGTAGACACTGGCAGTAACTTCAAGAGTATGCCACTGCGCTACGTGCGGTACGATGATATCAAGGATAGTGGAAAGATCGAGCATTGAGAGCGGTGACGCCGGGTGATGGCAGTACATGTGGTCTTCAGCATATTGATGGTCATGGGTAGTAGCAGAGTTTGAATTACTTGGGGTGCCAGTGTTAACCAGTGGAGGACTCGACCCATCAGACGCGTGGAAGTCGTGGTCGTCGATAGCTTCGTGCTCATCCTCTTCAGGGATTGTACAATCAATGTGAACGTCGAGGGGTAGTCCCTTTGATCGCTGTATCCACGTTTTTGATTTCTCGAAGGGTGCAGGTTCCGAGAATGTGAGTGTCGTCCATAGCACCGGCGACTCGATAGAAACCTCACGCCAATGCCGGCAGACATGGGATACCAGTACTTGGAAAGGTAATACTCCGTTGTCTTCGTATTCATCGTCAACATCCATGGCATCACCATCATCAGCCACCATTGGCTTCTCTACCTTCACACTCGACTTGGACCCTGGCGATGGTTTGTCATCTAGGTCGTCGTCATCCTCCTCATCCGTCCATCCATCTTTCAGATCGTAATCATCATACTCATCCTCCTCATCTTCCTCGTCCTCTTGAGCATACTCATCCTCTGCATCCATCTGGGCCCCAACCAAAAAAATGTAAGCGAGGAGCTCCGGAGGTAGATTATTCACGGGACAACCAGTGGGGGGAACGAAAGGGTTGTTTGCAAGCATGTCCATCGTTATTTTTCGCATCGCTGCATTTGGTGTTAGGGTTGAATCAGTGCTCATTGTGGAAACTAAATTTGTAGTGAGATCCTTTTTGAGTTGGGAATCACGAGAGAGAGCCTTGGGCGCCATTATCGAGGCACTCCGTGTCCGAAGGTAAAAAAAACACCACTGGTTAGGCTGGGCAGAGCCAGAGTGACTAGGCTATACAACCTGAGGTGTCTTCAGTTCCGAATCCAAGTTGAAGACCGTTGGAATGGAAAAAAACTTTTGATCTAATCACATGATCCTCTTATCCGAAAAAATAACTCTGGAATACACATGTCATGTAAATCTCTACTGGCTCAGAACGCTGGTGTCCTCAGTTAAATGTCTAAGAAAAAGTTTGAGGATTTGTGTTTGAATTGAGGTTGTTGAACATTTCAATAAAACCCAGATGCACAGCATTCGCCTTGAACTGTTCGCGGAAACGGAGAATGAAAGAATTATTTTGGTAAGAACATGCTGAATACCAAACGAGATTAGGGAAACATGCAAGATCATACGTGAAGTAGAGTGCCAGGCAACATTTACTCCTCATCCTCCTCAACATCCTCGTCCTCTTCATCCTCCTCGTCCTCTTTTGCAGCCTCAACCACAGCAGTTGCGATCCGGTCCAAATCCCGTTGACCATCTTGGGAGATTCTCCTTCCACCATTGTCGGTCTGCTCCAGTACGCCAATCTTCTCCAAAGATTGGCAGATTTTGCGCTGCACAGATGCTGACGAGTCAGCATGATGCGAAGGGCGGTTGCCACGCCTGTTGCGTCCACCATGCAGTTTCGTCAGGGCTCCGATACCGACATCTTTGCGTAGGTATATGTGCCGTGCAACGGCAGCTTTTATTATAGAGATGAGTAGGGCTCCACGATCAAGCCTGTACCACACGCACCAGCACGAACATAGTACCAATCGGGGTCATAAGGTGCAAGCTCCTTGAACGAGCCAGTTTTCACGAGATCGACCCATACTGGGACCTCGAGTTTTCCAGAGCGCTTTAGATGTGAAGCGTAGGCAGTAATGAAAGCCTCTGCACTGTACATGGCAGGAGTCAGTACCTCATTTTAGCAACACAGCGATAGTTCTACCTAATATCGCGTACTCCCGGCATATTCTTGTGGTTCTTGAAGGGGAGAGGCGGTCGTGCACGACGTTGGCGCTTTGTGTTGATCAGTTTTGGTCAACTTTCCACGCTTGGCGGCTTCGGTAACTCCCATATAACTGTACAGTTACTCAAAACATATTCGTGCTTAGTAAGCATCTCATCTTTACAACGAGCAATTTACTTCGAAGCTTGGCCTTATGTTGCTATTTAGCCTACCAGCTACGCTACGACGTATTTCGCCTTCACCGTTGCTCTTTGCTTGATGAACTACTCTTCGGACTCTGTTACTATAAGTTCGTCGTTCTATATGGTCATGGTCCTCCATTCCCCTAAGGTGTCTATGCGGATTTAATTTCTATATCTAACCTGGGTCTGGCTTAACTGAGTATAGTCTGTGTATGGTCAGCAGACCCTGCGATCTGTATTTATGGTACCTCTTGATTCACAATCGTGTCCAATGCACCTGTTCACATCTGTAGCACTGCTTGCCTCAACTTTGGTTTGGAGACCATGGGCAGTTTCATCGACCCATGTATCCTCCGAGGCGCACTTTGCTGTTCGCGACACGATTAATCGATATCCCCTTGCCATTGACTCGAAGGTACTTAATCGATAAATATCATATCATCAGCCCTATGTTCAGTGGGATGCACTAGAATTTCGCTGCCCTCTCTAATATATTCACTCGTGACGTGGTTGCCGATTACGCTCCACCACTTGGCATTTTAGTCGGCCTTCCGTCCATCCAGAGTACATTGAAAAATGCTTTGGTTCCGGTTACGACACAGCATGGGCTTACTACCCAGGTCCTCACTTTTCAGACCAACAGCATAGCCAATACGACGACTTACTATACAGCACAACATTTTGGGAGGGGGATTTGGGAAGGACAACGGTACACTGCATATGGGCGCTATGAGGACCATTTGATTCTTACGAGCAGTGGGTGGAGGATTAACAAACGCCAGCTGATTTATATGGTGAGTTTTTCGTTGTGTTGTTAACGCTCGTGAGGTCCAGCTTATAGTGGTATGGAACAGGGTCCTGGACATGGAAATCCCCTTATCTTTGGCAATGGTACTTCCTGATATGCATAGAAGTTGATCAGTACCTAATAACACATACGAGTAAACCCTGGGATTGTTCGTCTTCATCTACCATACAGTGGGCATGGATATTTATAGCACCCAAATACTGATATGCTAGAGCCTCCATGGTGGGGTTGACCTGTCAGTGTGTGCCTTGAAGGAGTGCCCCAAAGTGGGCAACAGTTGTCCTTGATAGCAATTTCCCACGGCCATGAACGCACCACTCCGCTCGCTCTTGACTAGCTCTTGATTATACCAAGTTCAGTCGTGAAGCTTACAGCCTGAGGGCTTCTTACTCACTCTCTATCACTCCTACGCTCCTTTTCAATCCCATGAGCCTCCTACTATCCTCAGCAATTGCACTGCCTAGTGACACGAATGCCCTGTGGCCGATCGAAGGGCCGATATCGAGTCTCCCGCCTGAATTACTAATAGAGATATTCGTATGGTGCGGGGTTGGCGATCCGCTTGCACCATTGCCACTGCGAACGGTGTCAAAATGGTGGCGAGCGATTATCAGGACGTCGCCTCGCATATGGGAGAATATCGTACTCGATGACCAGGATCACTCCGTTCCGTTCCTTCATACTCAAGCGCAACTATGGGCGCAACAGTCTTTGCCTCTGTTGTTTAACGTGAAGCTCAAAGTTCAGAGCCCCGACCTTATACTACCCATGTTGTCACCCTTACTTCCATCCATTGGCCGTTGGCGTTCGTTCGTGATGCAGGGACATCGGGAGGAGGCCTTAACTACGCCAACGGATTTTCCTATGACCGACCGATCCCTCGACTATCTTCGCATATATCTGCAGAACACTGTTGATGACTCGAGAAAGAATACCTTTGTTCAAGAATGGCCGAGGTATATCATGAGACTCTGGCTGTTTGAACTCCCAAAAGCACACCTACTTGTACCTATGCGGTTTACGACGATAAAGATCACCGAAGATAGCTTCAGCGATATGCACTGTCACCCTGAAGACATTCTTGATTTCCTTAGCGCGTGCCCCGAACTCATAGCATTCTATTTCAAAGGCTGGCAACATATTGATGATCCTCCCGCCAAACCGCTTCCCGTTGTATCGTTACCCAACCTTGAGACACTACAGGTGAAGAACACATGTATGGCGCGTTCCATTCTGTCATATCTCTACACCCCTCGACTTCTAAACCTTTACCTCGCCCACCTCAACGTCGAGTTTACCTTACGAGGCGATTATAGCGAAGCTGGTGATAGTGACGACGATGCTCAGGATTTTTCTCAGTCCCCTTCCAGTGACCATGCAACAGGCATGGGGCTTCGGAGACTCCTTGATCGCTCCAACCCACCCTTGATGTTGCTTGACATGGATTTTAGTGACATGCGTACTAAAGACTTCAAGTACATTTTCGATCGATTACCAAACTTGCGAGATTTCCTCATCGTAGCTTCCGACATGTCCGACACTGTCATCCAACTGCTCCGCCCATACACCATCGCCAATAAGGTAGGAGCGGTCAACATACGACTCCCCCTCTTACGAACCATAGCTTTATACAACTGCCAGCGTTTGACCGGTAACGCCATTGTGGATGCGCTTACAGCCCGCGTGAACCACACTGACACACGGCCAGCTGGTACTGATACCCTAGCAGAGGTGTCTATAGTCACCTGTGATGGGTTTAAACACGAACATGCTCAAACACTCGCTAAGCCACTCGGTAGTAGGCTTCGACTTTCCTGAGCTTGCAATAACACCGTCTACCCCAGAAGGGTGTTGGGAGCTGACCTTTTCGCGCAATCAAGTCCAAGATTGATACTACCATCATGCGAGATGTGATATCTCTGCGATAGTCCGGCCTCGCATCCCAATCGAGTGCTCTTTAATGCTACACCTCCCTCCGATGTTCATTGCCGATCTTCCAATATCACACTTCTGACCGCGGCAATATCACCTACCCTTCCAAAAGAAAAACATTCGTTGAGATAGGGATCTCGCGATTTGACTGCCCAAACACAAACACGTCGTTATTGCCACCTAGTTCGTGTCCTTGTCGAGGTCAATGATGGTGCGTTTACTAAATCCTAGGCCATTCATTCCAATGACTTGTTGACACAGAAGAGTTCGCGCGGGATTACAAAGTTGTTATGTAAATGTGGGGAATTAGAGTGAGGTCACACAGCCTATAGATCATACATTTTGCTAAGCTATGACGTTCAGCCGTCAATTGATCGCACTTTCTATTAGGGACTTTGCAAGGAGAGTGATTTGTAGGGGCTTGTAGATTAAAGGACA
This sequence comes from Myochromella boudieri, assembly GCA_018221655.1. Classification (NCBI taxonomy): domain Eukaryota; kingdom Fungi; phylum Basidiomycota; class Agaricomycetes; order Agaricales; family Lyophyllaceae; genus Myochromella; species Myochromella boudieri. The sequence continues at coordinate 30,491 of JABCKU010000059.1, read as the reverse complement.
TGGGGCGAAAATTCAAGTATCTAAAGCGTCTCAGAGCTAATAATTGGGCTATAAAGAGGGTAGGCAGGATTACATAGCCTCAGCTGAGTCGACCTGAATTACCCTGTCTGCCAGACTCTCTATCCTGTTGACTTCAAAGGACATTTTTTGTCCAGCTACCAACGCAGCACGGTGCCAGGGTTACGGTCCATCCAACCAGAAGTGTAAAGTTCACAAGATCTACATGTACTCATCATCACAATGTATGTAACTTGGCCAACCCTCCAATTCCCGCGTCCATCCGACTTCCCAACAGCACAACTCGTAAAATAGAAACGTGAGTACCTCGGTACATGTTACCATACTATAATTGAATCCCTCACCCATCTTCAAATTTTCCAAGGAAGAGTGAGGAAGTTCTTGGTAAAGTTTAATTAATTGTGGATATCGGGCAATAGATACACTACTACTATGAAGAACTATTGTGCAAAAAAGCTGTCTATCACTTGAAACACAGCGAAACACAGCGAAACCTTCCATCGTTCAAGTGATACCTCTTCAGACGGAACAAATATTCCGTCCAGGGTCAGCCACTGCAAGATCCTATTAATCAATATTCATAATGCAGTGGCAACATCCTCAACAAGATAATCGCATTGGGTACTACTGGATATCACACGCACCCTCGTTCTTGTCGGTTAGTAACTGTCTTGACAGTGAGTCAAGTGACTGCTTATCTGAATAAAATCGCAGGTGGTCCAAAGATAATCGGATAAAATGCCTTCCCGTGACTCCTAGCCTCGGCACCGACCGCCTGTTATCTTGGAATCTTTTAAGTACTTCTCTTCCTGTACAGGCCTGGTACTTCACAATGTTTACCACAGAGCGGCTTCACTTCCGAGCTTACAAGTCCAGCGATCAAGCTAGCCTTCTCGCATTGTACAACGATCCGCGTGTTGTGACCACTATGACAGAGGGTTTTGTTGTCCCAGTCAACACCGAAGGCAGCAAATTCGACCATGTCATGAAACTGGTGAAGGAGTCGGTGATGTTCTGCATCCTTGAAGAATTGAAGACGGGCTCGTTTGTAGGATTCACACTCTTTCTACCAGTCAACGAGCACAAAAACCGTAATGCAACGTGGGGTATTGCGCTGTTACCCAATCATTGGCACAAGGGATACGGATGGGAGATCGGGAGTTTCATGATTGATTACGCCTTCCGCCATCTGGCTAGTCATCGAGTCACCCTTACTGTTTTTGATGGAAACGACCGCGCAGTCGCATTGTACAAAAGGATGTGAGTTGCCCGCTGAGCTTGGAACGGAAGTTTGTGCACTGATAGAGACGATTAGTGGCTTTGTGGAGGAAGGGAGAACGAGGAAACTTGTGTGGTATGATGGAGGATGGAGGGATCTCATACATATGGGAATTTTAGACGACGAGTGGGCCGTTATAAGGCAAAAGCGCGAGGAAAGTACAATCTGACTTGGTTCGACTCCAGTGTCGCTTTACTGGGAGTCCCTGCTAGTTTATCAGTTAGCTGAGTTCGACCCCCGAGTAGAGAGATTGTTTTTGGCAGTGTGACCATGTTTGTGGGGACATAGCGCTGCTATCTTTATGTAAGCATAGATAGCGGAAGATAAAGATAGCAGATAAGATAAAGATAGCGGACAGTCAGATAAGGATAGCAGATATGATAACAGCTGAAATGCCCCTTTTGGTAAGACTTTCCCACATGTCCGCTTTTTTGAGATTTCAGCCTTTCTCTCCCTTTCACTGGTCAAACACTCCAATTCTTATACCCCTGTGTTCTACTGCTCAGATATGTATGAAAATTATTTATTCAGTATTATTATAAGACAGGGCACTCAGAATGCAGTAAGAGTATCAGCTAGCAGCCCACACTACAGAAGAAAAATAACTGTTAATGAAAGAAAACCCTGCATTCAACTGCAGCAAACAGCCTGATTGGAAAAAAGGTAGTTGTAGAGTGTATTAGTTAACAGTTATACCACGGTCATCCAATAATAATGCAGCAGGCATAAGTGATGGCTCATGTCACGGTGGAGCAGTGGCAACTGAGTTATAACCAATATTTTTTGTCGTTAACCACAACAATGGTGAATCTAAAACACCTATTCTATTTCACCCTACCCTTTGCCATACAACTGCCACCTGTGCTGGCTTTCCAATCTCTGACTGTCACTACTCTGGCAGACGAAAATGCAAGGAAGCAATGTTGCGTGACTTGCGTCACGCAACGTTGGAGATATTCTCACGCAAATGTGATTAACAAAAAACCTGATATATTCGTTAACTAATACACTCTATTATTGCAGTAGTTTGAGAGCTAAGAATCATTCTGGATGGCTTCCCCCATTGGCTGGAGATTTCACTTTTTTCTACTGAAATATCTGAAAGAAATCAAAACATCACTTGAAAAATTGAGAATATGAATGACATACTATTGAAAAATTTATTGTACCTCCTTGTGCACTTTGAGTAATTCCCTGACAATTAAAAACATCAGAACCAAGTGGGATCCAGTGGCATTTCAACTTAATGCTTGTATGTAGTCAATATTTTAATTGATTTAAATTCTTAATCAACATGAATACATGTCCAATCATTTAGTTGATTATATTATGACGCGGCCAACGGCCGCGAAAGAAAAATAAGCAATAACTTGGCCAAAAACCGCAAATTTGGTCATGGCCATCTGGAAATACGGATGGACAGGACTGCAGAAAAAAGAGTTAATTAATAAAAACAGAGAATAATACTAAGAGACCACTCTAATTCTTTTTATACGTTAGCAATATATCCTGTCCCAAGTACCCAGCCATGACAATCTCAAGTCATAACAAGGTATCAGCCAAATTCTTGGGGGAGAATATGAATTGAATTTTGAACATGTGCATATATATATTATTTAATTCCCCTCTTTTCCCCTTTTTCTCTTCTTTCCTTTTTGGGTTATTTTTATTTAATTTATAATCGCCCACCAACATGGCCACCTTGCCGTGTTAACAGCAATCAACTTTTCACTTGCAACCACCTCTTGACCAAACAGCCCTCTACCTCAACTTCTAGTGACTAATCCGCATGGCTGTCTTGGAGGGCAACGACCAACTTGGCCAACTATGGGCTCTCATTCAAGAATTGAGTGAACAACTGAACCAGAACCGCGTAGTCTCTGTATCTTTGCACGCCCAAGCAGGAAACATTAAAGTAACGAAGCTCATCTGCATATGCCTTAGCCAGTTTATAACCCTCTTGATTCCTCCGCCAGAATCAGGCTATTCACTCCCAAACTGGATTTGTCCTTCGTCGGTAACATGAATCAACTTGTTTACGCACCCCATTTCTTAATAACCAGGCTTTGTCCCCAGCTTCAACTTGGATAAGACCAAGGGTATGTACAAATTCTGGATGAACTTCGCCAAAATAACGCCTGGCCAGAGGAATATGAAGCCGAATTGGAACGAATGAATGCGTCAATGATCGCTGAGAACCAATCACTTCAGCATGATAATAAGCAATTAAACACCTTGATCAAGGAGTATGAACAGACTCTGGAGAGCCTCATGAGTTGAGTGATTGCCTTCTTTTTGGGTCACATCTAACAGAGACTATACAGGCACTTTTCGCAATCGTGCCGTACGTGATATATTCCATATTGGCCTATCAAATGAGGTTGAACATCGCAATTATCTCTCCGTAGCAAGATGTTCAGGAACGTGAACTGTCCTTAATTCGTGAATACGAAACGAAGCTGCTTGCTCGCCAAGAAGAACACGTTACACAAGATCTGACAACCAGCACGTCTATCTCTGAGTCTTTAGTTCGGGTATCTTATCTTCTCCGACAATTTCTCCGCTCTCTTGGCGGTGAAGATACAGGTACGCCACCAGCACCACCTGAGGATGAAGAGAACCGTGAATCTTGGGCATTGGGAGCTGTGTCTGACCATGCACTCGAACGGGAGATTGAGCTTGCGCGGTTGGAGAAAGAAAACGAAGAACTGAGGCGGATGATGGATATTGTTACAGCTCAGCCTCGACGGAACAATTGGGACACAAGATCGACTTTCGATCCGTCCGGACAAGGAGAGCAACGCATTTCAATTATGCCAAGGTTAGGTACCTCATCTGAATCGACTTCCGGAATATTCGCTACTTCCAGATGAGGCAAAACGTGAGGAAACTCATCGTATGCAAGGTGTGAAATCGTACGATTTTTGTTGTTTCATCGTTAATCTAGATCCAATATATTGTCCCCACAGTTGTGCCATGTCAAGTCTGCAATGCATCGCTCCGATGGGACCTTTGTCTTCGACCCACCACCACAGACGGAACACATACTTGGCTTGGGCGCAGCTTCGTTTGCATTTGGCCATAAGTGTACCAGGTTTCTCCCGACTTACTAGTCACAACACCTCAAAACTTATGGCGCGCTGAAACCCTCCTTACAAAACCCGGACATACTTACATTAGACATCGCGTCCGGCCTGTTGCAAAACACGACACTGTCTTCTGAAATTGAAGTTTTCTCAAAATTAGAATGATCCCTACTTGACAAGTTACATTGTTCACTTGTGGTAGATGATCTGGCTTGCACGAGAACCTGCACGACTTCCGCCTACTGTGATAGCTTACTTTAAGCACACCATCGCCGATGTGCCCTATAATGGCGGGGGCGGTGATCACTCTGCATGTTACTTCATTGTGATATGGCGACTATCGAATACAATTTACCGTGGCACCGACGGAAAAGTCTTGATGTAACCTTGGCATGTCCCTTTTATAATCTCAAATGGCCAGGATGAAGGGCGAAGAATTCTCTGCCGGTCTCTCCAGTAACCAGTATAAGGGGGAGCATGCTCAGGTTTCATACATAGATCGAATTTTTTCTCAGCGTTCGAATAGAGCTTGTTCTTCGCCTGTCAGAAGTGAAGGGACTCAATGAAAATTGACAGCGATTATTGCAATATCATTATGTTAAGTAAAGCTATCAGTTATAGAGTATAACACTACGCTTCTCGCTCGAAGCAATGCGCTACGTCTCAAGTCGATGACATTCATTCACAGCCGTTATGTGTATGGATCGTTCGCGTTAATGGCGAACTCAGCACTACTCAACACCGACAATACCGATCGCACGTTTGGAGTGACTGATGGTTTCCCTTTGTGTACCTTTGAAAGTGTCTTTCGAGCTCTTTCTTCGTATTGGTACATTATCGGTGCCGACGTGGTCATTGATTACAGCAGGGTCAATTTCGAGAGCTTGAGGAATTTGGATACACTGAGTTGTTGTTTCGTAGATATATCTTTCAATGAATAGATCTGTTTCATTGTGCTTTACGCTAGTTGTTTAATTACGCCTCCAGGCGACTTTTGGTTGTCTCCATTAGAGCAAACTAATCATCAGATTTCAAATGTGTGGAACTCACTTAACAACGGTGTCTATCTGGGGCGGTAACAAGTTGATCATGACAGACAGCAAAGTGGCGAGAGCCTGCTGGTGGAGTCGTGTTCTTACTGATAACGAGGCTGTTGGATAAATTGGGCCAACAACATTGATCTCCGTATTAAGTGTGGTAGAAAAACGGCCCTGCCGAGGTATCAAAAAAGGTACGGAAAATAAGCGAAAACGACGTCTTTAATTGAACATTACCGGTTTTGTTCTGTGCCATTCCACGGTTGCCTTGAGCTACGCCGAGGGCTGATTGACCGTTGCAGAAATGTCGGAAGAGAGGTGGGAGAACGGAGAAGAGCAGGTGAGTTGCCAAAGGCTGCCACTGATCACGTTGTGTCATGGCCTTGGCCTAGCCATTTTTGCTTCCGTAGCGTTTTGATTTCTTACTCGTCTCTCTCAAGGTCTTTGCTCGTCGTCTACCCTGCTCGGCCACCTCGTCGCCTGTCGGCATGTCGTTTCCTGGTTCCAAAGGCGCTTCCACGGGCTCACTCATCCCCGGATTTCGCTTCACTTCACGCCCAGACAGTGCTCAAGGTCCTACCAGGGCAAAAGCCAATACCGACTCTGGTTTCTTTGGGGCCAGGGCTCGTCGAGCATCGACCCAGTCAAGCCACAAGGGGAGGGAGACAAAGCATGATGACCGGGCAGACATCCACGCCTCGCCCACCTCTACTTCGTTTAGTGAGCCAACTCCATACCTCACTACTAAATAATAGTCATAATATTGGTCTATATCTGACAGCACACAATGGATCGCTTAGTTCCTCGCACTTCAAACCCTCTTATGAGGTTTCTCGACCAGCAACAATCGATGCTGCACCCGCAAAAAAAAATCGGGGAGGCATTCTTTCAGCCGCTTCAGATGCGCTTAGCTTTAGGTTTGGTCGGAAACGACCTATCATCCGACAGCCCCCTATGCCTACCATCTTACCTGATGTCATCGAAATCAGTGCTCGTCGTAGAGACGAAGAAGACCAAGAACGTGAAAGACTACGTGACAGGGCTGCGCAAGCAATAGGCCTACAAGTCATAACGCCAGACACTCACTCACTGGCACTAGATCCCGACATAGAAGAAGGTGTGAATGGTGAGGTAGAAGCAGTAGCAGTAGCAGAAGCAGAAGCAGAGCAGGAAGTAAACCTTACCACTTCTCAGGCGGAGGCAGAAAGCAACTTTTCTAACATTGCTGTACCTCAGTCGCCACAAGATTCTATCCACCCCATTCCGCCAGCATCGCCACTCGTCGCTAACCGCTTTCGTCCTCGTTCCCTATTGCTTCACAGCCGAACCAACTCCCTCTCTCTTACACCGATCCCACTCTTCCCAGCGACTTTCAACACCATTAACCAATTTCAGCAATCAGGAACCATGCTCTACAAATACCATCCGCCCTCATCACTTCGCATATTTGCCCTCTCTAAGAACTGGAGACATAGGTTTATGGTCCTGTCAACACCAACAGCATTGGCCACTAGAAATCCAGGGCCTCTGGTTTCGTACCTACATCTTTTCAAGTCGTCCGCTGGCGAGGAGAAAGAGATAGAGCGGCTAGAGATCAACGAAGATAGTGTTGTTTTCATAGCAGAGGAGGAGGTAGGTGGACGCAAGCATGTCGTCAAAGTTGGGGGCGTAGACGTTGGCGTCATGAAGAAGGAACTCAACTTTGAAGACGCTGGGAGAACAATGTGGTTTCTACATATAACAGATCCAATAGAGGCACAGAAATGGATTACGGTCATAAAAACCGCTATTCTAGGACAAAGGTGGGTCGTGCATGTGTGGGTTTTCCTTACATTATGCTTATGCCATTCCTCAGGACTATACGCGCCGGTTTAGGACTTCCTGGAAGCACAGTTGGTGGGATTGAACCCCGTGGCGATATGGACGTAATGTTATCCATGCGTGCGCAAGGTCTTATCACGCCACCCACCTCCGTCGCATCCAACCGACCAGTTCAGAACGGGTCGCAGACATCATCACAACCAGATGGCAACTACGCGTCATCCATATCATCTCGCCGCTCGCAGGCAACAGTTTCTAAGTCTACATCGAACGGCGCGGTATCCACCTTCAAGGGCCTGTTTACCGGTTCCACACGGCCTCGTTCCACTTCACGTGCAACGTCCATTGATTCACAACAGGATTGGGATCGAGATCTCAAGGAGGATTCCTTCACAAGCAAAGGCAACCACCTCCTTAGCAATCTCCGAGGGAGTGCTTCAGAACTACTACAGACAAACAATATTACTACCACCCATATCGCCCTTCCGTTTACTGGCCCCGTCTCATCACCGGAACACCTAGAACGCAAGATAGCCATCGATCGTCCTATTCAATGGACATCAACATCAGCGTCAGTGGTAGAAACTCCGCCAGTCAAGTCGGATAGGACCACCAGGGCCCTCTCCATGGGAGCTCTGTCTCTTCAGCCTCCTCCACGCAAGCGTTGGACATCATCTGGGCCCGCCAGACCCGGGCCCGAATTATCAATCCACACGAATGGCCATTCTGATATTTTACCTGATACAGTGCCTGCAGAGGTTGAACCGCCTCCAAGCCCGAATCCGATATCTGTTACCTTTGGTACACCTGAACAACGACCACGGGCAGCATCAATACAGTCTGTATCAACGATGGGATCAGCGGAGAACAATGCCGGTGCGGAAAGGTCGAGTTCAAGCACCAAGCGCAACTCCATGAAACGATGGTCGAGGCAAGGCGTCTTGCCTCGTCGCCTATCCCCTCCTAGCGGTCCTCCTCCATCTATCCCTACTAATCAATCTGCCACTGCTTCGCGTGGAGGACGCCTATCTGTGGAGCTTTTACCTCGTCCATCTTCAGCACACTCTGCCTCTAGCCAGAAGAGTTTCGTTTCCAGTTTACCTTCGTTCTCTAAGCGAGCTTCAGGGTCCTCAGTCCACAGTACCTCCAGCACACCCTCACCCTCCGTCTCACGCCCAACGTCTAGTCATCGAGTGTCCATGCCTCCCCCACCTCGTCCACCCCCGACTTCCGCGTTACCTCCTGCTCCAGATCGGGATGTGCCGGAGGTGGAACTTCTTCCAACATCGGCGTCTAGGCCGTCTTTCCGTGACTCAGTTTCTCATCGTGCATTCAGGCTTTCTATGATTGCACCAAAACCTCCGCCTTCTAGTGTACTGCCTCCCCGTCCGGATGAAGTTCAGCCCAAATCTCATCGGAGAAGTTCTTCTGCTGGGAGTTTTGCATTTGATCCAACTTTGTTGGACGCGATACCTGCTTCTCCGGTTCCTCCCGTGATACCTGCTACTCCTCCTTTCCCTCCGCCTATAGGTCCTCTACCCCCTACGCCAACTTCGTCCCAGCCTACCAGCTCAACCCCCGCTGCCTCACGTCCACTTTCGCGACATATATCAATAAAGCAGCGACTGAGAATCCTCAGTGCGCCTTCGGCAGCAGCAGCTGCAACTGCGTCGGTTCAATCAACGTCAGGCCAAACAGCACCTGAGCCGCTCATAACAGACATCCTCGATGGGGTTGCACCACTTCGTCGTCCACAGACAGCCAATTCAAACTCTGTCTGGGTTTCATCTCCCATGGCAGTCTCCCCTCCCGCAACACCCATTGCTGAGAAGATCACACATTATCAAAATGACCTTAGCTTCCTGCAACTGCGTACGCCAGTGACACCCCACTTGCCACCCCCGCGTGCACTCCCGATACCCCCCGAACCAGAAGTTGTGTCACTGTTGCCGCCGCCTCGTCGCGGTTCAAAACAGATAAATATCGTTGAGGTCGACGCAGAGTCACCGGTTGGTGAAGATGAGAAGCTTACTACGGAGGGTGAACATCGGCTGATATCTCTGTCACGTCCTGGTTCCGTTATTTCTCTAGGGCTTATGAGCTTGTAATTCTATGAAGCCATTCCACTGGAGGTTTCGTTAGTCCCTTATGTCATGCATGTCATATTATCACTCATATTATTAAAGAGATGACCGCTTTCGTGTATACTTGCTTGCTCGTGTTGTGCTCTGTTTTGCCTCTTGCCTCATCTGCACATGTCCACCATTGACAAAGAGGGCACAAAAAATGGCCTCGATGACATTCATAACAAGGGACAGCCTAGACTCCCAGAACTTACATAAAACATATATTTTACCCAAGGCCACTCTGAGCCTCCATGCTCATCTCGAACTTTGTCGTTTCAGAGCAGCGAAGCGGCCTATATACATCTGCTTTTGCCAGAATGGTAATCACCGGAGCGAAGCGATGGTATGTCTTGTACTTACTTTACATTAATTATGCATCCCCGCCATTTCTCCAATTGAACATGATTAGCAAAATGAGCCTGAAATTTACAGTGTATTTATTATACATATGCAACAAGATAACAAGATAACAATCAGCCAAGGAGAATCATTAGGCAAAACTATTTTCTACATCAGCGCTCTCCTCACCCTGTTCCATATTAGCGAACTATGAACGACATTTAGTCTGTATAAATGAATGAGAGGAATGTGGCTTACTGTTAAGAATGCGGATGGTCTGTGTTCTTCAGCCCAGAACAACAAAGGAGTATCCAAAATCATGGAGTAGCTGAGGTTGGGCGACCACAGCTGAGTAAGACCAATACCGTAGTTCCACACACGACCCTCCGGAACGAGAGTCATGCCCAAAATACGATCAGAGAGTAGTAATTGTACTTTTTCGGACATGTTTGGGTTGAAGCCCTGTGAGCCAAGTCAACATTGTCAATCTCCATTAATATCAATTAACACGACGAACTGTAGGATTCGGAGAAGTGTCTTGGTTCTTCCTACCCCATTCGAATCCAGCAACGGTGAGGCAGTGTGCAGAGAGCGAGACAGATCCGGGTGTGAACGATGCTGCCATGCAGATTGACGAGGAGCCCCACTCAGGATGATCTGCCATCAGTTTAGCCTGTGTTGTGACATCTGTTGGCGAAAGATGGTTAATTTCCAGGGCCTGGGTCTTGATCCATCCAAGAGGCTCAAGGTCCTTCAGAAGGAAATCATCCTTTGGCAGTTGAGCAGGGAGTTCAACACTGTTATTACTTCCGCGTTGAGGAATCCACACTATGGCCTAAAATAAGGGTTGAGGGTCAACAAGGCGAGATTTATACAAAGGGAAGTTTGCCATTTACTTTAATTTCCTTAACTTGCTTGTTATCTGGAGGAGAGACACCGTACAGATAAGCGGCCACTTGTGTACGCAGATCAGCGGCGGTGATGAATGCACGCAGGATATTCTTGGGCAGGACGTAAGTGTACGAGGAGGCGTCGTCTTTCACATCGTCACTTGACACGTATATGTGTTGAAGACGAAGGGGAAGATGAGTAGCTGAGATGGCTCGTACGCGCCAGTCAGATTTACTGCTAAATACTTGCTGTTCATAGTTGGTTGCTGTGCGTTTACTGTGTGAGAAAGAAAGGCTCTTCGGGTAATGTTCACAACTCACTTGTCACCGTCTGAATTGTGTCACCATGAACGTTGGTAGTCTGGGTCTGGACAGCTGTGATTTGACTCTGGGCTTCTGAGCTCTTCTCAAGCTCTGCCATTTGTTGGCGTTGGACTGAGGGCGCAGCAATTTCCTGACCTAGGATAATATCTCGGACCTCACTGACAGTAAGGGAAGCAATATTGACGCTATTGCGTTTGCCGAAATCCTAGAAGAATATAATTAAGTCTAACACACAATAATAGACATATAAACCTTACCGCCAGGATGAGTTCTTTCATCGCAACCTCGACTTTGATCCATTCCTCGTCCGTAAGTGTTGGCCAAACAAAATGAGGTTCTGTGATCGTCGATTTGTCAGGGTGTAGTATGATTTTCGCTTTCTCATTGTTGACATGAAGACCACGAAGTAGCAGAATGAGGCGCGAAAAGGCCGTGTAGCTGGAAATTGACTTCAACCAATCATCTGCAAAAACATGTCAAGTGGTGCGAATTGACTGGAAAAAGAAACTCACCATAGAGACTGAACAAGACCATCTGCGGTTGTGTGGCCCTCTGTATCCAATGTTGTTCGATTAGTTGTGATACTTACGGGGACTGAAATCTTACCAAGATCAAGTCACCAAACTTCTCCATCTTCATACATGCTTGGAAAGGTAGTTGCAATTCACTGCCTTTGATAACAATGTTGGGGAAATCAAGCAAGTGAACTTCCAAGGGATCTAGGCCAACAGGTTCAAAGTGATGTAAACAAGATGCAGTGGAGTATCTTACCCAACATGCCCTTGCGAGTAACAATAACCTGTTTAGGTTGTTCCTCAACAGGGAGTGAACGAACTAAGGCCGCAACTTCCTCGGCGGTTTTCCATTTAGCCAATTGTCCGAGACGCTTTTGGCCAGCCCAAACACTTGTATGGATGACTTTCAAGAAGAGTTGCCCAGAACGAGGATTGAATATGAAAATTGCGCCATCTATAACGGTGGTGAGAAGAGTACATAGATGAAATTCAGACCCCAGCTCACTGATAGGTTTGGTGGTCAAGTTACCCTCAAATGTCTTGTGGCTAGAAGTAGATTGTCAATGGATAAGGAGAAACAGGAAATGTAAGGTGATGCCTTACATTGTGACACGGTACACATTAGTGTCATCCACAAACCCTGCCAATGGACATGTCAGAAAACAAACTAATTATGTATTATATTGGGCACAAACATATAATTTGATTCGAGAATAATTCGGAATAATTCTATTGAATGGGTTGAGCATCCAAAAATCAATAACTAGTACGGTTTAAACTCACTTGGCTGTTGAGGTATGGTTCGGTGGGCTCCGAAGAGTAGAGCTGGAGTCCCTTCCGAATTCGTTCACGTAAAACATGGCAGGCGGGGTTGGCTTTCATGATTTTAGCCATGGCTTGCTGGATCAATGGCTTCATGCCAGGGAACCAGTTGCCATAAGCAGACCATAGGTTGTATGCCAAGTCCATCCCAATCATAACGCCAGTAGGGGATGGATAGATACTCATGGAATCGGAAACCTGCAAAGGGTGAGTACAGAAGATGATAACCGAAAAAAACGAAACATTACATAGTCCAAGAATTTTGCACGGGTGTAACGTTCGATATCATGTGTGTCAAAGTCGCCCCAGCGAAGTTGGACGTCAATCCAAAACTTATTACTCGTGGTGCCATCTAGAACGTCCTTCACCTGTCACAACGGTAGGTATAGATAAGTCAGAATGAAAATCGAGGGCTTACATCTGTGACGAGAGATGGGCGGGAGATATTCCACTACACCAAAAAATTAAGATACCACGGAACCTAGCTGATAAATAACAAACCTTATAGGCAGAGAACAACAAGATATCTGCACACGATGAGTTCATTTTATAACTTTTACGGGGGTGAATAGTTTCTTTTTGTACAGTTTCGATTTGAAGAGGCTCGAGCTCTTGGTCAAACACTTGACACTGGATAGGGATGGTAAGCTATTGTATCAGTTCACGGAACGAATGCGGCGTCTTACCAAATCCATGACAACACTCTCATGAACTACCCAAAAAAATAAGCACCATAAAGTCTCATCAGGACTAGAGGCTTACTTTTTTGCCACAGATGGGCACGGAAAATTTGAATCAACGAGATTTTCAATGTTGGGATTTTTCCGTGCCTGAAATCATTGGTAAGATGAAGGTCAGGGCTTACACAGATTCAAACTCACATGAAAATGCCTGTGAGATCAAGTTGAACCTGGAAACCAACGTAGACATTTGCCCGATTGATGGTGGGACTCCACCAAAGTGTGAACCGACGATTGGGAATCTGGTTAAGACCAGACCGCTGAGCGTTTGTGAGTTTCTTGTACCTCATCGATTCTTCGAATCCAGAGGCCTTCTCCCAGAAGAGGCCTGAAGGAATATCAGCAACTTAATGAGTAATAAACACCCTTCGCGTACCCTCCCAAGTAGGGAAATAGGTCCCCTTGAAAAGCGTGTGCTCCAATATACCTTCCACGCCGCCAAGAGCTGCAATGACATCCACCCTATAGTTGTTCAGTTGCCAAAGCTTGCCATCGTGACGCTGAGATGTCCACCAAAATGGATTACTAAGAGAAAATACTAAGGCCAATTGATTCACTGTTTTAAGATGAGACCTACTGTTTCAAAAGTTGGTATTGTTTCCAGTCAGTACGAACACGCCAACCACGGTCATATGCCAGGCTATTGCAGGGATGAGACCAGGGGCCCGAAACAGATAAGAGTTTAACACGTACGTATGCCGATCTTTCTGGAAAAGAGTATTGATTCTGGGGATTCCACGATCCCAACTATCTTCAAGATCCTCAAGGGTAAGACGACGATTCTGGGCGTTGGCTTCTTTCCGCTTCATCGAATATTCTGACCACACACGAGCAGAGTCTAAAAACTCCGCTTCCCACGGTTGGAGGTAACGGTAGAGATTAGGAATCAGTTGGTCCTCTTCATGGGACATTCCCGCACGGAAATGTGTGACTGTGAAAAATGTTGGTTATTTAGATGTCGATACTCAAGATATGAAAAACTTACCAGCTACGTCAGTTTGTTTCGACCACCGAAGGTCACTCTGAGGAATCAAGACGTGCCCCATGGACAACATTCCAAGGCCACCGAGCTCCTGTAAGTTGTTGGTCAATAAAATGAAAGAAGTTAGAGCGATAACGATAAACCTTAGGTGTATAGAAGACAACAGGAGGGAAACGTGAGGGCATTTTACTGTTCAAGCCAATTTTCACGCGGGTTTGAATCTTGTTCTCAGCTTTGACGAGAGAATCCAGTAGTTCATTTGTGTGGATGACAGCCTCTCGATAGTAAGTCATAAGGCCGATGAGAGCAGTGTTCCACTTGTTGACAATCTTTGAGAAAGTTGTAGAGCCTGAACTCATCAAAACTTGACGAATACGATTATTAAACTGCTGAACACCTGTTCAAAGGGTCAACCCAAGGTAATTGTATATGTGAGAATGGGCACACCATCGTCTGAAACGCGTAAGAAAGCTTGTGCGGTACGCTCTTTTGTTTGCTCGTTTGTGAGATTCCAAACAGCATCCTTCAGCGAGAACTGCTCGCCGCTCATAGTGCGGATCTTGGGAAGGATACGAACTTCGAAACCGCACATCGAGAACAGCAGCTGGGGGTTGTTCTGAGAATAGACGCTAACAAAGGTGTCCTCCCACTCAATGGTTGTCAGAGATCTGGGTAGACTCTGCTTAACATTCCAAAAGACAGCACGCCCCAAATTGACGTCGTGTTTAATGAGCCTCATTCGACAATCCCGAGGCCAGCATCGTTTGTTGTTATAACCAATGACATTGTTGTTGGTAGGGTCAGGATTTGCCGAAAGATAACGCTGAATGAGGTCACGGGATTCGTCCGCCGTAAAACGGAACAAAATGTGAAGTCGGTCGACATAGCGTGAGTAGAGTCGGATGGGGTGGCGAGTCTCTGTCGCTGAATCACGATATTGCAGGAAGTTGTTTGGCATTTGAGGAGGGCCCGCCATTTCGCTCGCACGTTGGAGACCAAGAATCAATAGGTCAAGAACAAGGCCATAATACTGGAAGACGAAGGCAGAGAATTGTAATCCACGAATTAGACCGAACGCGTTAGTGTGAGCCATGTCTAAGAGAGAAAATGATTAAACAGAGATAAGCAGGGCCGAATTTTTCGTACCCTTGTAGGTTAAGACTAGAAAGAAAGTAATTTCAATGTGTCAGCCATAAAACCTAGTCCATTAAAAGTGAACACACCTGTGTTGTTCTTTGCAGTTATGTAATCAGCCAGGTTGTGGTCCAGAATGAGACGGAGGAGACGATTGAGTAAAGTCAAATCAATCTTCTCATAAACCTTGGAGAAGACAGTCTCCATCAAAACATTGCATTCGCCCTCACTTGTTTCCCAAATATCTGTCAAGTTGTTGATGCCCTGACACCACTAGAAGTGCGCTTTAATAATACTCGATTTGAGAAACCCGTCAACAGCAAACCTTGTAGACAAGAAGGGGGGGAGGTTCCGTGTCCTGTAAGATTCAGTTTGGTCAGGGTTTAATTTGATAATAACTTGAATGTACATACAGCTGGTTTGATCCAAGCAGGGAAGAGGCCTCGTTTATCAGCCCTAATTATCATGAGCCACATGAGTGTCAGATTTGGAAGGAGTCTTACTCGAAGAACAAGAACTGGTCGAGGTACTGCGCAAAGAGAAGTTAGGAAGAAAGAATTAGACATTAGACGCGGACATTTACAGCATCGGTGATCTTCTCCACAGGTTCGATATCATAACATGGAATGAGCTTATCATAGGTATCGAAAAACTCGATGCCAGACTCTTTGAACGCACGCTGCGTCAATAAGAGTCGCTTGATACGTGACAGACCTAAATGGAGCAGGGTAAGCATTGTAACGTTGTGAAATAATGTGGCCCTTACATTCATGCGGATTATCATAAGCTTGCTCTATCAATGCCAACTCCTCACGTTGAGACTGGTTCAAACGGCCCTTGACAGAGTATGCCTCCTTCAGCTTCTCCAGGGCAAGCACCAGTAACTTAGTATCATGCTTGTAGGAGAGTGGTCTGTACAAAATATAAGTCGCAATACATTGTAACAATGTAAGCAAGACTTACGGGAACGGTATCGGGGCAAACTTCCTGCTCTCCAGCCAATGAACTGTGGCCGTGTAGATTGCAACAGCCTCTTCAGCGCTGATGTAAGGACCATCCTTAAGGTAGCCATGCTGTCTCTCCTGCTCAGCTTTGAGGTAAAGACCTGAGATTTATATTAGCATGAGTCAAAGCCATGGATATCGAACCTCTCACGTGTTAGCCGTCCTAAGTTCTTCTTCACGACTGCTTTATCAACTGTAGCTCCACGCCTTATACGTTCACGATTGTAATGTGCAACACTGATATTATCATAAGTCAACAGTGGACAGGGAAAGACTATGTCACTTACGAGCACCACCAATCAGCTTTGCTTTTGATATACCGAAGAATGATATTCTCAATAGCAGTGGGCATGCCTGGGACTTTCCAAGGAACTGAAGGTAGAGTTAAAATTATAACCTCGGGTGCTGAACAGATGGACCCACTGTTGGCTTTCCAGCAACGCCAGGCTTCGGACAAGTGTTGTAAAATTGTCTTAGACTTGTTTTGTTTGATTGACTCGGGCATCATGTCCAAAATATCATGCATCACAGCCGCCCTCAATTCCAAATCGTAATGCGACTCGACACGTTGTTTCGTTACTGTCTTCGCAATACCTTTACTGTTCCTACCTTCGAACTGCCGTGCAAGTAGATTACCAAGCCTATATAATACAGTGCCATTAGTGTCATAGTAAATAGGTATGTTGAAAATGATTTACCATCGTTCAAGAAGGGGCACAATCCCACGCATAAAAAACAACCACACACGCCAACCGGGGGCCCAGAAGCCACACCCTGGGCCCTTACCAACAGGGCCTGTGTTGAAGCGATAGTAGATCAAATGCTTCAGGTCCTTGGTCATCCGAACTTGCCTCATGAGCTACATAACCAATTAAAATGAAGGATATAATGAAAGACAATGATTATATGTGTACCTTGTATTTATATCTGTACATTCCAGTTAAGGCACCGATGTGGCCAAAAATGTACTGAAGTGCATCAGCTAGCTGGAATGCATCAACATTACCGAGACGGAATTGAACGTGCGCGTCGACGACAAGCTTCGTGAGGCGCAGAATTTCACGGCATAGATGGAATGCATTTCCAAAACGTGACTTCTTACGCTCCTTAGTGGTCAGTGTTCTGTAATAATCAGTCAGCGAGGTTGTACGACTACATTAGGGTGCAAACTTGCTTGACAGGCTTCAAGTTCATATTGTAATCCAGGTGAAGATAGTTCAGGTTCTACGGAGTAATGAGTGTTTTTTCTGACAGATATCGTTAAACCGTGAAGAATACCTTGCGGTGGATAAGTAGATTGAGCATATTGTATCCTTGTCTGCATACTTGTAGACCTGCTTCAACCCAGTCCAACTTCGTTGTCTGGAAAAATTTGGTTGCCTTTAATTGACGGAAGAGATTCTTCTTCGACATCGCCTTCTCCGGTCTTGTTCTCAACTCATTTAGAACGTAACACTTGAGAAGCTTTTGATAGGACACGCGGACCTTGACAGGTTGATTGGGCGGACAGTGTTCCAAGTACCAGTTTTTTACTAGGGGGATATCCTGTGCTCTCCTCATCCTACCGGAGCGGCGGTTATAAGGTTCAGGCGCCCACCAAAGCGCAATACCGTCGGCAGTCAAATCAGTCTCTAGGTCCTTGTCTTCCAAAAACGGAGCCACAACCTCGGGCAGCTCGAACTCATCCTCATCAGCATCATTAGGACCAAAGATGCTATCTTCGTGCGAGACAAGAGGGGCGTTCTTCGGGGTATGACCACGCAGCGAAACCGGATTAATGAGGGGGTCGAAATAGAAGGCAGGTAGATCTGGGTCGTCTGTTCTGATATAGACATTTTTGGGGGAGTGGTAGGGTGATATGCGGACAGAACGGGGAAGGGAGTTGTAGAGGTGTGGGAAAGCAACTTTGTACTCTGTGCGGATTTGTTGACGGATGATTACTTTATTAATATCATTGAACTCGTTCCAATCTTCGTCAAAAGTGTCCATGTCGCGATAGAGAGGCTCAAATTTAGGGCCACCGGGAATAGCCATGTTGAGAGCCTTGGCAGTAAAAAAGGCATTCTTATCGAACAAGTAACTTGAGTTATGGTCCGGTTGGTCTGAGAGGAGATTTCTTCCAAGACGATAGAGATTTGCCATCACAGGAAGCGAAAGCGACCAGTATTTGTACGACGACCCGTTCACGGCAGGTGTGTCAACAAGTGGTTTGGGGTCGTAGAACCAGTCGACGATGGCAGAGTCTTCTTCGGTGTCCAGTTCCAACTGTATGGCCTCAAGGGGATCGACATCCAAGACGTTGTCTCCGTAGTCCAAAGGTGGCTCTTCATCGTCGAATGGTGGGAAGCGCATTCGCTTAAAGTGTCTACGGTCTCTTTTCTCTCTTCGCATAGCCAACCACATAGTACTCCATTGCGCATGGTACACAGGCTCAATAACACGGGGAATTTCGTTGACGAAAGTGATTGCGCCCGTAATGTGATACAAGACGGGGACCTCTCGAACTTGCTCCCAAGGATAGGGAATATTTTCCAAGAGCTTCATTACAGCGTGGGGAACATACTTAAGAGCACCAAGGTGGACGCGTTTGTCATTGCGGAACTTTCTGTTGCTCATGTCACCATGATCCTTGATAATTTTGCGGACATGTTCAGGAGGCAAATCCTAGAAATCAAGCGTTTGTCAACACGCCAACCTTCAAGGTTGAAAATGAAGTTCAACGTACCTGCTTTCCCATATCCACGTATCCACCTTTTCTTTTCTCTCCGTATCGTTTTTTCTGCATCTGGACCCATTTCATGGACTTCTGTGCAAGAACTGGATGCGGTTGAAAATAAGAACAGCTGTGCGCTGTAACGGCGTGAAAATGCTCACTTTCTGGTAGCATCTGTGAGCCGGATGCTCCGTTGGACGTAGTGGGCATCCCTGGAGGTGGGGGCAGCACGAAGCCAGGGGGAGGAGGAGGAAAACTCATTCTCGAGGCTGGTGAGATGGAGAAAGAGTTCTGGCTGAGGTAAGCAGCAGCTCCGAATCCCGTTCAATGACTTTCATGCACGGACCCCAAATACTCTTACGGTGCGTCGTTCTGTTCGCTGTTCTTCTAAAGCAAAGTACGTATTTCCGCAATAAATGCTCTGACAACTCAGCAGCTTTCCTAGTTCCCGTAGGACGTGGCCTGAGATCGTGATAAGTATTATCGGTAAGTCCTCTTCTTGAATTTCCAGTTCTCCTCTCAATATACTTCCAGCTCTTAACAATGGATAATTGAGATTATTAAAAGGTTACGTGTAACGAAACCGAGATGCTCTCGCTGTGAACTACTTCTAATAATACAGTTGTGGCTACTCGTTCCCATGCCCAACTCACCACATCAACTAACCATCGGAGGATGGTCAAATTCTCTCCGTATAGTTAACCAACAAAATGAAAACGGGCCAATAAGTTTTGGCCCCCGAAAAGTTGTTCAGACTCCAGTTCAATAGTTACATTCACAGCTTGTTGTACTTGCCCGTGTGTTTAAGATGTTTCGTAATGGATTGTTGGGTGCCCTGATTCATCACAATTCAATAACCTCATCCATACATCCGAGACCCCATCTTCTTCGCATCCTACCTGCATGGCATTGTCTTTGAAAATGTAGTATGCTCTTCCGGGCGTTTGAACCATTGCCAGAGCAGGGTGGAGTGGCTTCTGTTTTAACGACGTAAAATGTAGGCTCTCAACGTGATGGTGTCTAATTTTTTTTTCGTCAGTGCTTAGCATGCTCCAGTAGCCCATAATTCAAAACCTACGCAGGGAGGAACAAGCGCAAAACACTACCTTGCTTTGTGCTAACGGACGACGCAGTAAGTCCATCGAAATCTTGTGCCATTTCGGTGGAAGACATCCAACGACCACTCAAGCTAGAACAAAAAGGTCAGTCGGGTACATATGAGTGTTGCTGTCCAACCTATTGTTGACTACGCATGCTATGATGTATCGCTCTGCAACAAGACGTTTAGCGGCGCCGATCTTACCCTCACTATCTATCTTGCTCAGCCACAGTTTGCTAATTCCTCGAATATATTCTTCGTGATTTGTCCATCTCAGACATTCTATAAGTGTTTCTGGTGGGTGGATATCACCCGTTGGTGTGGTGCACCGACTTATGTACGTGGCCCAATCAGCGCGAAGAGGGATGGAAAGACCTGTGTTGGTTTGTTCTGAAGATGACAGAGGGGCATGGCCAATGACTTCACAGGTTGCCTCCACAACAAAAAACAATTCTTTCCGATTCCCAGAGTTGACCTCAACGCTCCAAATCTCTCCTTCAACGACCTGATTTACCTCAACAATATTGGACACTTTGTCAATCTCTATTCCCACTGACACCTGGAAAAAAAGCCGGGTGAGGAGAAACCTACGACCATTTAGCTTTGCCATCCTCGACAAGGGACTTTACCTACCTGACGGCTACTGTGGCTTGTTTTGTGTTATCGGGGTTGGACCACAGGCGGTCTGAGATTTGGTTCCTACAGGCCAAAATATCACCCAAGAATGTGTCACAGAACAGCGTCTGACAAGAAATGTATTCTGTTTCGCGTTTCCGCAAATATGGCCACATGTTTGTCGTCTTTGAGGAATATTGTTCGAGCACAGCAGTGAAACGCTCCCCAGAAAATCTCCTGTTCAGTCGCTCTGCTGCAGAAATGTAAACTATAAACAGATTAGCACAAAGGGAAGTACTTCTCCCGCTTTGACACACCTGCATAACGGAATAGGCGGGAGACGCGAGTAAGCCTATAGACATCTCCGACAGGAATAAGGGAAAAGGCCAGCGCAAGTGTAGCCACATGTTTCCGCTGAGAAATAGACGGTGGCATAGAAATAGGCCGTAGTATGATTGGCATAGCATCGAGAATGGGAAAATCGAGATATTCCAGACGAGTTATAGCAGAATTTTCCGGCGAATGTCGACCAGGCTGAAGAGGCTTTGGGCACATGGGAACAGAAACTGCTTTCAAGTTCCTGGTGGACACGAGTGGCTTAAAAAGCCTCTTAGCTGATGAGTGGACTAGGGCGAGATCATGATTTGGTACCACAATGACTGTATTATCAAAATTTGCCAAATTGGTGAGCCCATGGTGGAATGAACTTGAAGGCACAACAAAAGGGGCATTGGGTACGTTTATGGGGAGGCCAGGGTCCGTAGCTCGGTTCGCCGTTGGCACTAGTAGTCGCGGACGTTGTAACCTGTACATTTGTGGAACATGATATGAAGATGTGGCTCTAGAGTGAGAACCATGGATACTGTGGGCAATGGGCCTGGGCAAGTTGGCTAGCCCAACGGCCGTGACTCTGGGCTTCTTTGTTTGTTCTTTTTCTAATACCGAGTCCTTTTGAAGTACTCGCTTCCTAACAGGCTGCTTCGGGGCTTGGGGACTTGAAACAGAGTCCTGGGGTATCCAAGGGAGCGAAACGGTCAATAAGGTCGATGTGGGCACGTTAGTGGGCTTCTTCGAATAAATGACGTTGTTTGAAGGAGTTAGTTGCGTCGAAGTTAACGTTGCCTTTGGGTCCTTGGATGGTCTTGGCTCTGCTGAAGCGTGGATTTGGCCTAGATAACTGGCATGGTTATGGTTGCTTGAATCTCCCGAAAGTGCTAGTTTCGCCTCAGTCTGAACATTGACAACGTCTTTGTGAAGAGACTCGGAGTATTTGATGATCTTCTGGATGATGGCGCTTTTCGCAAGCTTTGAAAATCCCGATAGCTTCTTTTCTTTACAGATCGCTTTCAACTGGGGCACAGTCAACCTTGCCAGGATCTCTGGAGCTAGCGTGTCCCGGCTTGGGGATAAATCAGCCATAGTATGAATTAAGCTAGCCAGAGCAAGCCACGCCGTTAGCGCAAAGAGCAAGGGGCAGGTTATAATACAATGTCGAAACTTGGCAGTAGTACTTTTGGTGGCTCCAACTTCGAAGCCCTTGTGTATTTGCCAGGATTATTATTACCAGCGAAAGCTACTACTTGTACATACGTGATCTCTAAAAATACATGCATATTAGCTATAGTATATTCGACGCGGTACTAGCCAAGGACAAGTTGATTATACCAAAGGTATGTATATACGGCTTGGCGTGAAGCGCCGTTCGTCAATTGTAGATTGGAAGAGGCAACAATCTTGGCGAGATGGTTAGAGAAAGGCAATTTGATCCAAAATCGCTAAAAGAATAAATACCTATCAGCGTTGAATAAAAAGTTGTTCGCGATGTCTTCTCCTTCCAAAAATCGGTTTGGGAACAGCACTATAATTGCGTTGGCGCCTGGTACCGTATGCTCCGATCTAAAGGGTGAATCGTACCTAGGTGACCATTGGCCTCTCCCAAAAGTTTCTCCATTTCATCACGCTCCCACTTCTCAAATGCTTCAGTACCTTTAGCAGGCTTTCTTGCTTTAGGTTCTTTATCTGAGTTGGCCGTTGTGGATCCAGCTCTATCCTCACCGTCGTCTCCGCTTGGCCGAGTCCCAGAATTGGATGATACTTCTCCTGGCTCTTCCCCTTCATCTACAGGCGCTGCCTCGTCGCCCGCCTCGGAGGGTACTCGAGCTACTGGTTCCGATACCGTGTTATGTTGATACTGGAAGCAAAGTATCAGGACAGCGGCCACACCTCTTCGGGAGTAAAACAAATCACCGGTTTGTTCAGCCTCTCGTGGTGAAGGACAAAATCTTTGTATTGCTTCCACGTCGTGACTAGGTCATCTGGAATTGCGTGAAACACTTTGCGGTAGATTTCCGTCTACAGAAGCGATCAGATTATAACAGTAGACTTTGAAACGTCCGTACATTGTGGACTGCGCTAGCGACCCACATATTCCTCCAGAATGCATCAGATATTGGGTCCTCGAAGCCTTCTGCTTCTACCTTGGGCCGTGGAGTAGTCAGTTTCCATGTTTTGCTACTAAGTGTTTTTCGTATAGATGCTCTAGCACTGGGCGCTGCCTGCTCCTCGTCGTCAGCATCGTTGACGTTTGATTGCGCATGGGGAGGTTCATCGTCAGTTCTGGGAGTCTTTGATGCATCTGCTGGTGCTCCGAAGAGTATTCCATCTGTTGTCCTAGGCTGAGCGTCCTCATTCTGGACGGTTAGAGTGGGGATGGTCCTATAGTCTGAATCTAAGACTTCTTTCTCTGGTTCCCCAGGATCTGAACGATCAGACTGTGCTCGCTGTTCATCATTGAGTTTTTCGGGGGGTGACCTGTGTTCAGCAACCATTTTCTCCTCAAGAGTAGGCACAATAGCACTCGTGAATCCAGGCACCATTTCCCCTTCACGGGTGAAGGTCATACGCTCTGCTTCTAGGATGTCATCTCCCGCGGCTTGAGCGGCAGATTTCTTACCCAGGCCCGCGGAATGCAGCACCTTTGTTATAGTTTTAGAGCTAGTCTCGCCTGCTGCGTGGGCAGCTATGAACCGATATTAGACTGGGACCAATAGCATGTATGGATACGAACCTTGGTTCACGCCACCTAAAGTATCCTGAAACAGAGCGCCGACGGGTGTCCGTTGCTTCGATTTCTTGATGTGTGTGACGCCTCCTTCTTTTCCATACACTTGCTCAGTGTCAGGATCCCAAGTGTTCTCCAAATACTCTGGTTGCACGGGTTCATGAGCCATCAGATCTTCTTCATCCAAGGCATCGACGTCGACACCGAGATGCTCTCGCATCAGCCGAACCCGAAGTGTATGAGCAAATCGCCCAACTTTGAAGGGTTTTCCCGCCATAGTACTGTACCCATGAGCTTCTTTATCCGAAAACGCGGCCCGGTACGTATATTACTCACCAGTCAATCATATCTGTGTCTCTGATGACAGCTGCAAGCTCTGAATCACGATCTCCGCGCTGGGAACGTTCATTGATATTTGCACTTCCTATAATTGCCAAGCGGTCGTCCACAATACAAACTTTGCCGTGTATGTAGACCTGTTGGAATCGATAAGATAATCTCACCACTAGGGGTATTAAAACTCTCTCTCTCTCTCACCTGTTCGGTTGTAAGTACGTCACCCCGCATCTTCGCCCAGTTACGTAGAGAGAAGACACTTATATAGTCATCGGGCTACCAGCTGGTTAGTATGTAGTTGCACGGTAACATACATGGCTCACGTCGATGCCTTCTTTACGCAGTCGAGCAAAGATTGAGTTCGGCCCGCGCGAGATGGTGCGATTCTGGCACTCCAAAATGATACGTATCTGACGTATATACTGTATGATAAGGTGCGACTTGGAAAACATAACCAGGTGACGAACCGCACTGGCATCGCTGTGATCGACTGGGAATGTGAACCCAGGGAGTAGCGGTATCACGATGCAGCATTTCCACTGAATGCCCTCACGATGAGCACGAATGATACGATACACGATGGCATCTCCAATCTTATTTTCGACCTTGACATCATTCACGGTTGTTCTGCCCCCAAACATTCACAATCAACCGATCGGAATCAAGGAACATTGGACCCACGATGAAATAAAGAATTGGTTTTCAATGTAAACAAAGTGTTCCGACATTTGGATGGCTAGTATTAAGTATAAGTATGTAAAACGTAGGGCACCCATTGAAACAGACCTTTGAGGTAGGCATTCTGAATCGAATGCTCAATTCTGCCGGGAGTGCCCATTGACCACGGGCCAGCGGAACGGCAAATCTGCATCTCACAGGTCCCAGTGAGGCCCATCTGCTGAAGTTCCCCAGGCCTGAATTCCGGCGGAGGCAATAAGAATGGCATTACTCGAGAGTGGTTCTAAGTCCGTTGTTAATGGTGAGGACCGCTGATCCGAAACAAAAACGGACCTTGATTCTCAGAAGGTAGTTCCATCTTGGAGACACATGTAAGGGACTGAGAAGGGATGTGAAAAAACTGCCAAAATTACCAACCTCTGGACGAAGTGGCGGGCCAAGTCCCGCGCAGGTTGTCCAACCACCTGCATAGCTACGTCATGCCTAAGATAAACGGGGTCAGTTGAATAAATTCACAAGTGGGATAGTCGTCTACCAGGGCATCCTCGGCACATTCATACGATCGTACATGTCCTCTTCTGGTTTGTTGAGGTTATGAAAGTCAGCTAATCGAGGATTGCTATAGTCCTTTCCTGCAGGAGTGGCGAGTCAACGTTCTCATAAACTACCGAAAAACACTTGTTCTTTCTTACCGGGCCATATTTCAGGTCGGTCTGTGCCTTGAGTATCGTCCACAAGAGCATGCTGAGCGGTATCCCACCTATACGTGTGCCAGCCGTGTCTTAAGAAAAATCTAATTAGGAGAAAAGCAGTGCAATAATACCTTCCAAAACAGAGATCAAGACCCCCCATAAATGCAATTGCCTGATCTATCACACACATCTTCTCATGCTGCATGTAAAATTTGAGAGATCAGAGAAATATTCACAATACAATGGAATTGGAGACAATCACATGTGCCCAGTAGAATGTACCAGTTTGGAAATGTGACGGCGACCGTTGTACCATGACATTGGGGTGCAAGGACATTAAACGTTGCTTAGCATAACTGTGAGTCATTTTTTAAACGCTTAGATAGTGGGGTATAGAATATTTAAAGCCTCACTTGCTATCCGTTGGGGTAGTACGATTGGACACTTCTTGGCTATGAAAACATAGGGCAAATTCGTCATGAATAGTGCCCCCGAAGAGCGCGGAACTCACTAGAGAATTATATAGATCTTGACTCCTTCTTTTGCCTTTCTCTCTAAAAGCCGATCGAGCCGATACCGTTCTTTGTTTGGACGCCTCATTTGCAACTCTACCGACAGGAAGAATATGAAATGCATGCGCGAAAGGAGGAAAAGTCTGTTCTCACCAGGAGACAGCCACCAATCATGTATGTAAATGGATTCACGCGCCAAGAGCATGGCGCGGGAGAGGTTCCAAAAGTAGTCTCGCTATTCGGCTGTAAGTAAAGTTTTGGTAAATTGGAGCTGAAATACTCACACCATCCACGAACCATTGAGCAGCTACGCTCAACCGGATAGGAGCAAAGCTGTCGAAGCGATTACTCCCAGCATAATGAGAGGTAGCAGAAACCCTCTCAAATGCTGTAATCCACTGGAGCATTTGCCTCTGAAAGCAGAAATGTCAGTAAGTATTATTATGAGCTCTGGGCAACGGATTATCACGCGCACCTCGTTCCGCGCAAACAGTTTAAGACGCATTTGTGCATTAGTGATGTAAAAGGTGTGCTTCGAGACGTCCTCAGCATGATTTCTGCCATCTGTCTGATGTCCATCGCCTTCGCCGCTCAATGGGTTAATATTTGTGGATGGGTCGAGCATTGCTGCCGGGTTTTGCGAAGCCACAGAAGTAGAAGAACTAGTTGACTCGTGGTCTCCATGGATCTCGTTTACAGAGGCAGTACGCCGTTTATTCTCCTTGTGGAAGAGCTTTGAGAATCGATTGGCAACAGAACCAATCACAGAATGACGCTCTGGCTCGAGGTGCTCATGCCCCCTGTCGAAAGTGTGGCTGGGGTGGAAGCTACTTGTATGTATCGAGTCGGGGTGTAAAAGATGTAGACCTTGGCGGTATACTCGTTTTGGTCGTTCAATACGAAAGTCGGGGTCCAGAAGAAACACATCCCAGATATTTAACTACGTCAAGCCTTAAAAAACTTGCAAGAACGGTTAAATCTTGTGACTCACCTCCCCTGGCTCCTCCATGACGACAAGATAACTTTCGCGAATTGCGCACCAACGTACTACGTGTTTGTCTCTCCATCCAGCAGATTTACGACCAAATCCACCGCCTACACCGTCAGAAGCAATTTGAAGGAAACCAGCCTTATATTGAGACCCTCCAGATTGCGCGAGGGATATTGAAAGAGCACTAATCTCAAGGAAGCCAGAAATTCGATTTGCAGACGGATGGAACATCTTGTATGAGAAAGCCCTGAGGACGCGAGAGTAGGAAGTAGAAGCAGGTCACTCACGACAGCTCTAATCAATTCGATGAGGTAGTTTTCCAAAGATTCACGCTGAAGGCGCGCAAAATCAGCTTGGCTGACATCGCGGCCCTCCTTCTTCAACCACCTGAAGTACCGAAGACCTGACACTGAATTAGAGATCACACAGGGATACCAATAAAATGTGACATACTTGTGTGCGGGTATGGCGGCATCTTATCCACATTACGATTATACACGTTAGAGAATGCGTAGTGCCTATACAGCGAGTCAAAGTCGCGTAGCTGTCGGTACACAACCCAGCGAGCTGCGCCATTCGCATATTCACACTCAATACGAAAGACAGATTTGTTGCCATGCATGGGATGTAAACTATCGCTGACGCGAATACGGAGACGATGGAGAAGAACCGGAATACGTCGATGATCCTTCTCGTCACGTTCAAACCACAGGCGTAGCATCAGAGTTGAGAGCCCGCCGGTAATCAGCTCGTCAGTGATGTTGACATCGTTCGAGGTCACTGCAGACGGTCCAGCTGGAGTAGTCCCCCGATCCTGGTTTATGATGTTAGGTATCAAGGAGCGAATGCGACTCCAGCGGGGGCTGCGTGCAGGTTTACCATCTTGAGGAATATGGGAACTGGAAATAGCGCGCTGTAAGCCAGATTTAGCAGATACAAGGCCATCGGGGAAACTCCCTGCAAGACTACTTTTGGGGTGAAGCGAGGATAGCTGAGGACTCTTGGGTTCTGATGTCTGAGCTACATTAGGCAGGTGGCCCTCCTCGTCACCTACATTCAAGTCAAACCCAGGTTTCTCTTCCTTCGGGGACTCTTGGAACCACTTGATAGGGTTCCAGGAGTCTTCAAATGGCCGACTGTCCCGTCTTTTTGCCTTTCTATCCGGAGGTTCCTCATATTCTAACGCGCTGCGAAAGTTCGACGGAATTGAGAAAGGAAACTCGGAAACGCCGTCTGGTGACATAAGGTCGAAACTATTGACCCTTGACAGTGGTGGCGATCCTGGCAATGAATAGGCGAAGGACAATGACCGTGGAGGTCCTGTCCTCATCAAAGGCGTGCTAGGAGGGGATTGAAACTGTGATCCCGGTGTGCGTTGCTCTTGGGCGGACGGGTGATTTTCATCTTTGTCGGGTTCCTCGCGTTTTGTTTCGTCTCCATTTTGAGGCTGTTCTGCTAATTTCTGTTTCCGAGTAGCCGCCGAGACTTGATGCACGAGGCCAGCGAAGGACATGAAACGTGAAGACCGTTAGGGTGACTAGGAGGGGAATAAAACTAGATGAGAGGCAGTATTGTGGAGGTACTGAATGAAGGGGTCGTTATAAGGATCAAAGCAATCAGGAATTGGCCACGAAAGTTCAAGTTTATGCTCTTGGCATGATGACATCACAAGCAATACGAATTTGATGGATCCTCGAACTTGTACATATCCAATTTACGATACAAATACACGGTCAGGGCCTCGAGTATCATACCCGCATCTGAGCGGCACTATAGCCAGCCTTTCTCCCAAAAACCACTCCAGCGGTCAAGCCGCTCCCTCCAGGATAGTTGTTATAAAACAGTCCACCCACCATCTCTCCTGTGCAAAACAGTCCATCAATTACGCAGTTGGTCTCCGACACCACTGCTGCGGATCTCGGGTCAATGGTCAAGCCTCCAAACGTAAAGGTCACTCCACAAGCAACCTTTACAGCCATGAACGGTGGTTCATCTAGCGGAAGCGCCCAATTTGACTTGGGAAGTGCAAGCTGTGCGGCGGTAGAGTGGGTTGATAGTCCATCTTTCACTGCTGGATTCCACTGAATGTCTCGATGTTCATCTCTGTGGCGGTAAGTGGCCCTGTTGAAATCGCTCAGTGTCGCCAGAAATTGGGCTTTATCCTCTAAACCCTTGCTCATGAGTTCATCTCCCAACTCATCCAAAGTGCCTGCGAAAATCTTTTCCACGACACTATCACCGTACTCTTCCTTCCGAAGATAATCGATCACTCGAGAATCCCAGACCTGGAAAGCGACCCCCCCAGGTTGAAGCAGGATGGCACGACCGAACTTCGCGTATGTGAAGTTTCGGTAGTCCTCGCCCTCATCCACGAATCTTAATCCTTTCGTATTCACCATGACACCAAGAGGATAACCGGATTTCGTGTATTGATTGGTTAACTCGCGCTGGCCAGCATCAGCAGCCGCGTTGGCATCCCATGCGGTACTATGGCAGCCACTCCAGTCACCTGAATACTTTGCACCTATGGCTTTCGCAAGCGCGAATCCGTCGCCAGTGTTGTAAGGTGTACCACGAACCTAAAGGCCATTCAGTCGCTAACGGTATGAATAAACCGCTTGATTTCACTCGTGCTTGCTCCCAGCCAGCGCCCAGATGTTTGGTGCGCAGTTCCGCACTAGCCTCAAACCCACCTGCAGCTAAAATTACGGCGCGAGCCTTCATTTTTTCTTCTTTCCCGCCCTTGCGAATCACAACACCAGACATCTTGTTGCCCTCGACAATGAGTGATATAGCTGGAGTGTCGTACCAGACCTCAACACCAGCTTTCTTGAGAGCCAACTGATGCGCTGCAATCAAGCCTTTTCCGCCATCTTCGACGCTGAGAACCAAGCCGCCCCAAAATTTCTGCCTACCGTTAACTTCATATGCTTGTCTATTGAAGGAAAACGTAAATGGGACTTTGACATGCTTGGCCAGCCAGTCCACGGCGTCCCGTGAACCATCAACCAGAGCTTCCACCAACTCGAGGTCGGGCTTGTCTTGTCCTAGACGGAGGATATCGGCTATGAAATCTTCCCGTGAGTAAGGTGTCATGTCAATTCGTTCTAGGGCCTCAGGGCTTGGTTTGCTCTTCACTACTGGAAGGAGGTCGTGTAAACCCCCGTGGACGGTGCGGTGTGCGCCTGCCGTGAAGTAGCCATTGCCTCCAGCCCATTCCTTGGGACATTTTTCCACGATGAGAACTTCGTTGTAACACAAATGCTTGAGCTCCTCCATCAACACAAGACGTGAAGAACGCACCACGCTGGCAACCAAGCTCCACAGCAGAGAGCGCTGCACAACTTCCCGCGTGACCCGAGCCTACCACAATACAATCGAATGAGTCCATACGGTAGATGAGAAGGAGCAGAGCGTGTGGGTGCAGTGGTCGAGAGGTCACCTGAACACGTGAGTCGTGGTGGAAAGATGTTCCTTGATTCTATTTCTAACGAGTGGCGTAATGAACGTGAGGACCGGATTTACTGATCTCCTTGGAGTTGATGGTCGAGGAATAAATTGACCTTGATCTGTACATATAGCGGTTCAGGATTATTCTATTAGAGTGTATTAGTTAACGAATATATCAGGTTTTTTGTTAATCACAT
Organism: Myochromella boudieri; assembly: GCA_018221655.1. Taxonomy (NCBI): domain Eukaryota; kingdom Fungi; phylum Basidiomycota; class Agaricomycetes; order Agaricales; family Lyophyllaceae; genus Myochromella; species Myochromella boudieri. The sequence continues at coordinate 30 of JABCKU010000059.1, read as the reverse complement.
TTGCGTGAGAATATCTCCAACGTTGCGTGA
>JABCKU010000058.1:0-69734 GCA_018221655.1 Myochromella boudieri | reverse complement strand
CATAAGATATTTAGTTAAATAACAGGCAATGTGGGATTTTGAAAGGGTATGGGCCCTGTGGGCCCAGACCCCTTTTTGATTCTTTTCAAAATTTTATTTTTGCCCCAGACATGGCACCAGAGCCTCTTTAATGGTACAGGACATCTCTTTAATGGTATGAGTAATATATGTTTATCTGAGTGACCGATATCGTCAAAGATTTAACTAATATTTGTTTTCGTTTCTACCTGACCTATAACTTGTTATCGCTGGGGTGACTCATCGTCTCTCAAAATAGAGGTGCAGGAACGAGACTTGTTCAAGGCGCAGAGCATGCGCCAGTTCCAACACCACTGGTGATGGCAGTAATAAGCACTTGTAATTCCTGCAGTGACGAATGTTGACTTGAATAGATTGACAACGGCACGAATTAATGTATGAAGTGGATAGCTGAACAGGTATACTAAAAAGTAAAACAAATCTCTCGGGCTAGGCTGTAGTCTGATTAAATAATAGTAACGAATGAGCTTCGCATGCTGATGAGTACAATATATAGCTCACTTTAGGCCCAGTACCAAAACGCTCTGCGCGCTTTCTCCGTCTCTCCTCTTCTTCTGAATCAATATTTTCAGTGGGGGCAGAACGTTTCGCCGAAAAGCGGGCGGCTCTGGCTTCGAGTTTCTTGGGGTCCTGTTTGGAGACAATATCAGTTGGGCGAAAGAACTGGCGCGATTGAGCAAGTACATCAAGAGGGAACGGCTTTTCAGGGGCAGCAGAGCGCACAGGGGGCGGTTTGGATGGCTCTACGACGGCGATACCGAAGCGTTCGGCGCGTTTACGACGCTTTTCTGCCTCTGAATCTTCACCTGAGGAGGGGTTCACGGTTTTGGCGACGAGGGGAGCAGCAGCAGGTGGGTCAATTACAGTGGCGGGTACTTCTGGGGGCGGAGGGGTGGCGAGACTGGAGAATAGTCAAGAGAGGTAAGAGAGAGAAAGACAAGGAGAGCATACTCAGCAGGACGGTGGCGGGACTTCCAGAGAGCAACGGCAGGTGGGGAGGCAGTGATCTTCGCAATGAGGTCAGTCTTGTTTGCCCTTGGAGGGACGGGGACGCTGGCGTCGACGAGGAGGGCCTTGAGGTCGACGACCTTGAGGGCCTTGAGATGAACGTCCATGGTGAGGAACGCGGTGTGACGTGACGCGTGACATTGAACCAATCGCAGCTCGCTGTTGGCGGCGACGTCGCGCTACGATGGAGCTGTTTCCTCCCGCCTATCAGCTCAACTTCGACCGTCCTTACCAGCACACGCTCTTCCAGCAGCTCACCCAGCAGCCAGAGCCCCCCGCCGTCCCCGACGATCAGCCCATCGACGACGAGCCTCTTTATGTCAATGCAAAGCAATATTTCCGTATCCTCAAGCGGCGCGTCGCCCGCGCCCGTCTCGAGGAGGTCCACCGTCTCTCGCGACAGCGCAAGGTATCTCCGTTCTCCTCTTCTTCTACTATACACTCACCTCCTTACTCTCAGCCATACCTCCACGAGTCTCGCCATAAGCACGCCATGCGACGCCCTCGCGGTCCTGGCGGTCGTTTCCTAACAGCAGATGAAATTGCTGCCCAGAAGCTTGCTGACCCTGCCAGCCCGATACATCCAGCAGACCACGACCATGACAACGAGGATGACATGGAAGACGACGATGTTCTCGACATCCCTTCTCCTGTCGTCCCCGTGGACCACGACCGTGACCTTTTTATGAACACTCAACAAGACCCTATGTCTGCTTATCGCTTCCAGTCTCACCACCAGCTTCCCTTGCCTCAAACCCACCCCCAAGCCCAAACGCCGCCCACAAAGTCTGCATCGCCCTCACATAACATATATTCCCAGCAATCTACCGCCTCCAACTCTACTCCCGTCACTCTCAATTCTCCCTACCCGTCTGCCCAAATGCACCATGTTCCTCATCCCCACGCGCACGCTCGGCACCACCACTCCCATATCAGCTATTCTCATGGCTTAACAGAACTACAACGTAGGACTGAGGAGATTATACAGTTTGGTGCTGCAGGCAGCAGCTAAACAAGTAGACTGTTTATCATTCGATCCTCATTTACGCCTTTTTTTATGTAGATTTCTTTCGTCTCATAGTTCATGCTTTCTTTGTTGCAGTTATCCTTTCGTTTGCTATTTCTCGTCTACTATGGTTCGACGTCCATAGCATCGTCATCCTCAACCACATCGGCAATATCAACTGTATCTACCAAGCTTCTATCTTCCTCTGACTTGTCGGCAATCGGTGCCGCGTCCGGAATCGAGAGTGGTTTGAATAACACCAGAGCCCGGCCTGCGATGGGAAGCGGGTTCGCTGGTCCTGTCAGGTCTTGCGACGAACGCGACGCCAGCTTTTTCAATAAAGCTGATGATATTGAGACGGAAGCGCCGTTGGTGGATTCGTTATCTTCCTCGTCGGACGACGAGTCCAGATTCGTGATGATAATTCCTGTCAGAAACGTGAACAGTCTGAACAAGCACTGGAGCGGATGAGGCATACGATCAGGTTCCGGTTCATACCATGACGAGGTCTTCATCTTCACTTCAGGGATAAGCGGCTCCTCTATAACACTAGGTAGAACTACCGAGGGTAATTGGAATATACTGTCGTCCTCCATAGGCGAAAAATAGTTACTGAGAGTAGAAATAGGTTCAGAAACATAAGGCAGTGCAGAAGAACTACCAGAATCATAAGACAATGGATTGGCAAGGGTAAGGGTGGAAAAGCCAGCTTCAAGAGTGTGTTGTCTCTGACGCTTTTTTGGAGGGGGCGAAGGGGGTGGGCTGAGCGATGGGCTGCGACTAGGACTAGCGCTTGGGATAGACTCTGCCGATAGCTTTCGCTTGGCATTGGTCTGTCTGAACCATGGGTGGCAAATAGGACCAGAGGGAAGCCAAGTAGTCATGAAGGTAAGTAAGTTGGCTTCAATGTTGCTTTAATGTACAGCTTAGCTTTGTATGTTATTTTAATTCACGTGAACTGCTGTTTAGATGTGTCTTCTCACGTGTCAACTCATCATAGTAACATGGATGTATTTCTCAGAGTAAAAAGAACAGAAAACACAAGCATGCTGGCATAATCCAACCCGACTAGTTGCGCTTCTTCGATACACCAACGGTTTTGCCGCGACGGCCTAGGTGATACACAGATGAGCTATGAAAGCCAACATATCTGACGAATACATACCAGTTGTCTTTGTGTGCTGACCCCTGACCCGCAAACCCCAGAAATGCCTAAGACCACGGTGAGCGCGAATCTTCTTTAGTCGTTCCAAATCATCGCGGAGTTTCGAGTCTACGCCGTTCGACAGAATCTGAGAGTTCTTTCCATCGATGATGTCCTTCTGCCTGTTCAGGAACCATGTTGGGATTTTGAATTGCGTCGGGTTCTGTATGATCGTGACAATGCGCTCCAGTTCGTCAGAGTTCAGCTCCCCAGCCCTGTTGGTGCGTTTGGTATCATATGAATACACAGACGATCGCCGATTACATACCGCTTGTTGAGATCAACATCGGCCTTCTTACAGACCAAGTTAGAGTAACGACGACCGACACCCTTGATCTCCGTCAAGGCGTACATGATTTTTCTTTTACCATCAACGTTGGTGTTGAGGAGACGCAAGATGTGCTGCATTGAAGCTCAGCTATAATTCGGCTGGGCAACGCCGCAAGAAGCATACGGACCTGGAATTGCTGGTGGGCTTCCGGAACGACGAGCGACATAATGGCGGTGTTAATCTAAAAACGAAGAGTTAGAATTTGGCAAAGTGGCACATCCAAATGTCAGTCGCCCCATCCATCCCAAAATCCATCAATTCTCTTGATTTAAGCTGCTACATACAAAACCGGGACTCGCTGTGGATGTCTGGGCCTTCGTTCTGAGGGCTCACCTTGCGTACACCCGGGGTGACTTGATATAGACAGCGTTGGTGGTCGTGCCTACAACGCACTCACTCTCGACGGCATCTTCCGTTTATTTGTTCTTGTATTATTTGAATGACTATACGTAGGTTACGTTGTAAAATCAAGGTAAGGGTAGCGTGGTGATCAAGTATGATCTGGCAGCATTCAAAGCTTCCTCCACCCTCAACACCTCAGTACCCACGCCTTGCGCGCTATCTTCCTTTCCGCCAGCCTGGATGACGCGTCGAATTGTCACCAATAGTTGTCTATCGTAAAAAAAATCCTCTTACCTTTCCACCGATTACTTCTGTAACGTGGCTCGCCCAGGTGTGTGCATCGAGCCCTTTTTCCTTCAATATGGGTGGGACGTAATTGACGTGGGATACCTTTCCACCCACTTCGTCCACACTTAATACGTACACTGCTTTTCCGAGCTTCTTTCCGTGCGACACCACACTTTGGAGGATCTAGGAAGTTGGTCAACCTTCTACATGTAGAACTAACTGGTCATGTCGCAGTTACCTTAGAATTACCATCAATAGGCAGAATTGCGGTATACGCTTCGGCTTTGAGATCGTCTTTGAAATATTTCTGGAGCTGTTCGATGGCCTATACCATAGTCGAAGTCATGTCAGGTACGCTGCGTCATTAAGATTTGGGGATTACCTGTTTGTTAAGCAACGCTTCCTTCTCCTTGATTTTCTTGTCGAATGCCTTACGCATAGCAGCCAAACGATCCTTAAGTTCTGCTTTTTTTATTACTGATATGTCTGTTTGACCAAGTTCCTAAGGTGGTAATAAGTTCCCTCGCTCATTTTCGCAAGTAGTAACATTTAACGTACCACACTCAATGCCTTCAAAGCAGTATCTTTATCCTTCTCGTCAAACAGCTCGAGAGCATCTAGTTTAGTCACGAGGCTCTCTGCGACACGTGTGACAGCTTGCGCCTCATATCCTGTCACCGCTACAATTCTGCGAATCCCTTTAGCGATACCAGATTCCTCAGTGATCACAAAATCCTTAATATCACCAGTTTTCGCAACATGCCTGTCATGCCATGATGAGGAAAGATTTTAAGCATAACCCAAATCACAACGCACGTTCCGCCACAGAACTCCACGCTCGTATTGCGCCACTTTGGGTTCTCCACATCCTTCGCTATGTCCTCCACGTCGAACTCCAATGTGACTACTCGAACTGGATCAGGATACGTCTCACCGAACACAGCTCTCAAACCAGGGATTCTATGGGCAGTCCGCAGGTCCAGCTCTTTACTGAAAACGTGAACATTCTTTTTGATCCAGCTAATCCCCATTGACTCTATTTTTGAGAGTTCCGGTAGGCTTATCTGTGCCTTGTGTGAAAAGTCAAACCGCAGTTTCGTGGGGGCAACGAGTGATCCTTTCTGATCGATGTGATCACCAAGTACTTCGCGCAGACAGTAATTTAATATGTGTGTAGCCGTATGATTGTTGCGCAGGGGCCACCTTCGAAGCTGAAACAAGACGCTTAGAAGGATATATGAACTTTTTTAGCACGCGTACTTCATTATAAGATGATATCACTTCGTCCCCAACAGCAATCTTTCCGTACTTGAGATTGCCAGTGTGGAGTACGTATCCATTGTATAGTTGTACGTTGGTCACATCAAAGTCCGCGACACCGTCAACGACGAGATTGCCGGTGTCATATTCCTGACCACCAGATTCAGCATAAAAGCTTGTCTCGTCAAGGATAATCCCAAAGTTAGCATCCTCAGATATCTCAGAAGTGGAGGATACAAAGGTCTTGTTATAAAAGATCGCCTTCACATGAGCGGAGATATTACCAAGATCTAAGAGCTATTAGCCAGGTACCTGTGTACATATATCAACAAAAAAAACGTACTGAATTTAGCGGAATCGTTTGTTTTTGGCACCTCAGCGTTCGCCTCTAGGGCGGCGATATCATGGACATCAAGTTTTATGTGCTCCACGCCACCAGATTTTTTTGTAGCTTTACTTGCTTCCTTAGAAGCAGCCTGAGCAGCCTCAAATTCATAATCGTTGACACCAAGACCAAGCTCCTCCGCCATGAGTCTTGTCAAATCAACGGGGAAGCCGAATGTATCGTAAAGACGCCAAACGTCTTTACCATTCAACTCCTCGGCACCATTTGACTTGGCTATCACTGCAAACTGATCAAAAAGCTTTTCTCCTCGATCCAATGTCCTGGAAAACGATTCTTCCTCTTCATCGAGAAGCTCCTTAATTTCGTCCAACTTCTTGGTAATCTCTGGGAACGCGGCACCCTTAGAAAAGAACGGTAAGATGGATATCCTCGCCATTTTCATCTTGACTTACCATATTCTCAACGACGACAGGCATAAGATTGGAGAAGAAGGATCCAATAGTCACCCCTAATTTTTTTCTCGCATAGCGGGCGCCTCTTCTCAGTATTCGCCGCAAGACATATCCTCTGCCAACATTGTTTGGTACACCACCATCACTTAGAGCAAAAGTCAAGGTTCGAACATGATCCGCAACAACACGATATGCGGTGTCAATACCATCGGCGTCGTCATCGCCGAATCGTCCTTCATAGGGCCGCACGCCGGTTAATTGCTGTACCCTCTCAAAAATGGGCATGAAAACATCAGTGTCATAATTTGATCGCTTGTCCTGGACAACTGAGACAAGGCGTTCGAATCCCATGCCGGTATCAACGTGCTTTGATGGCAAGGGTTTGAGAGAGCCATCGCTTTCACGATTGAATTGGATGAAAACGTTGTTCCAGATTTCAAGGACGTCGGGGTCATCTTGATTAACGAGACTTGCGGCGTTTCTACCTCCAATTCGATCGTAATGGACTTCACTAAGACGTTTGTCTTTGAGTTGCGATTTGAGGGATAAAGACACGGCCGAACCTGCAGGGACCACAAGGTCCAGTTGCTCCCATCTCTTAAAATCAGTGAATATTAAACAGTTCAGCTGAAGCATTGTACATACCCCAAAAGTTGTCTTTTGCATTTCCAGGAATAATGTGATCCTCCGCAACTCCTTGTTCAATCCAAAATTGCTTAGCTTCCAGATCCGGTTCTAGTCCGTTCTTCGCATCACCCTCAAAGTACGTAACATAAAGTCTGTCTTTTGGGAGACCATAGACTTGCGTCAAGAGCTCCCACGAATACGCGATGGCTTCATTCTTGATGTAGGTTAATACCGAGTATTATAAAATGCAAGGCCAAGCGGTGGTGATATATACCTTGAAATAATCCCCAAATGACCAGTTTCCCAACATCTCAAAAAAGGTGTGATGGTAGGAATCTTTCCCCACATCTTCGAGATCTGTACCACGAATATGAGTATCGACTGTTACTAGAGACTACTTCATCGCACCATTGTGTTTTCCGCCCGCTCTGATGCATTTTTGTGAGTTAAATGCGCGTTTCCATTTCGACATTTCGGAATGAGGATCTACTGTGCCGAGGAAGATAGATTTGTACTACAAATGATGAGGATTTCCCATGGTAGAAGCACAGTGAGCATGTCATACCTGGTTCATCCCAGCGTTGGCAAACAGAAGGGTAGGGTCATCGAAAGGTATGGTAGGCGAGGAGGGGACAAATGTGTGATTCTTCGATCGGAAAAAGGTGAAGAATTCTTCGCGGACTTTGGATGCGGTCCACGGGCCAGTGTAAGGCTTGTTATTCATACTGGAGACAGCGCGCCGATATATTTGTCTGGGAAAGCAAGGGGCGATCGATGAGGTTCGGGACAAAAAACTATAAGGCGCGACCATCCAACTGATCTATATTACAGAACACAAATTCTGACTCGTGACGGGAGTTTCCGTATCACGTGCCATAAAAGTTGCAATGTGTCACTGTGCATCGTTCCAGGTCCTGTTACCACCGTCAACCATAATTACGAATGCCTCGTATTCCGCGTGCGCTCGCTCAACTGCTAACTCGCCCACCGCCGTTATCCACGGTATACTCTATTCCCCGCCCATCATTATCTCTTATATCTTTGGCAACACTAAAACCACTCGTGTTTTCACGCCCGTCATTCCGTCCGGTATCTACCCCAATTGCGTTTACCTCGTCACCAATAGTCGCTTCTATTCTTCAAATACGACATGCTCAGCGAGGCACAGAATACCAGCCTTCCCAAAGGAAAAGGAAAAGAAAACACGGTTTCCTTGCACGTAAGAGAAGTCTTGGAGGGCGAAAGATCCTGGGACGCAGGCTGAACAAGGGTAGAAAGTACCTGACGCATTAAGCTTTCCAGTCTTGGTGTGTCCCGCCATGTCTTTTTGTTTTTTTAATACAGCTCAAGTTCCCGCAGAGCACCAGTAGTGAGATAAAGTTCTGCTTAACATGAACCATTAGAATTAGGAATGGAAGAGTTGTAGAAAGCTTGTAATTAATTGTGAACATTGACGTTTTCCACATTGCCCTGCAACGATCCCTCATAGTCACCCAATCTAACCCCAAACACAAACGGCTTTATGTCCTGCGACCGTTTATTCTGTATGTTTCTATCAATATCCAAAGGAAACGGAACAGATGTTTCTTGCACTGTGTGTTCCCGAGCCGAATATGATTGTGGTGGTGATAATGGTGAGGATGGAGTAAATAAAAATCCTCGTTGAATTGACGACAACAACGAAGATATAGGTGTCCTCGCATCCATGTTGTCCGAGACACTGTCTGATGAAAGAACAGGGTAGGGTGTTGTCGGAATCTCTGTGGGCGCTCCCAGTGGGGCCATAATCGTAGTGCGTTTGCTGTTCATTGCAGATTCGCCGTCTTGTGTACATTCTCTATTACCGTCAGGTGTCGTGACCTGCTCCTCAGTAACATAACCATGCGACTCTAATGTTGTGTCGGCCACGGTCAGTGGATGGACCGTAGAGTCTTGGGAAATAGTGACAACGTCATATTCTTCATGGCATTTAGAAGTGCACGCTGATTGCGGAGAAACTTCTTCCCCTGGCTCCCGGATAGACGGATTAAAAGTAATGGGAAAGGGATCACTGGACAAAGGTGGTGAGCTCTCCTCATCATAGGATGGCAAAAGAGTGGATGATTGCATAGGGGAAGGTGGGAGTGGAACGTGGATTGGTTGAACAGCTTTTTGAATTCTAGGCTTGACATTGCGATGGATCAAGGTAGTCACAGTATTCGATCCCGAAATGGGATAACCAGAGATATGCTTCATGTTCTCATGCTTAAGCTCGAGATTAGCTTTGGCGCGTGCGAGTTGTGATAGAGTTGGCTGCATAACACCTCCTAGTTTTTGCGTCTTTTCTGACCCTTCGGCTGGGCCCAAACCTTTTGGGTGAGTCTTTTGTACTTTGGGAATAGATTTCGCTTTTTCGCGCGCTGGCGCGATAGGTACGTTGACCCGCGTACTCATCGACGGTCCATGTGGCGGGCCATAAGCAGTAGGCTGAATTCGCGGTCTGGTGGTAGCGCTTTGCTGCTTCGCCTCCGCAGACTTCGGAGGAGCAGCTTGGATGGGCACCCGGCGTGGGCCTGAGGGTCCGGCTGCTGCTGGAAGGATTGTTTGAAGCCTATGAGGATCACCACCATAGCTATTCGCAGAGATTGATCGGCCAAGTGATTCAGTGGGTCGTATCAATGTAGCAGTCGCTTCGTATTCCCGTATTGCCGACGTGGAGACGACCCGAGTCCGTCTTGCTACAGACGACGCAGAATATGTGTATGCAGCATTAGTTGGCTGCGTCAGTCGTATGGGAATGAAAGGGGGAGGGGGCATAAGTGTTGATTTTGTAGCCTTTCGTACAACGCCCGTCACTTGATTTGTTTTATGGTCAACTGTTCGGAGATCATCCAATGCAGCCGACGAAGACGCAGAACGTACATGCGCTATGCGTTTTCTAGAGTCTGCACGCCCACGGGATGAGGATATGACAGAGGTGGAGGAGGAAAATGGCTTCTTGGCATCGAAATTGGGAGTGGTTAATGGCACCTGAGGTTGTGAACGATGGGAAGCCTTGATATCAAGATACTTTTTCACTGTCGGGCTGAGAGGTGATGTGAATCTAGGACACTAAGCTAAACACGCGTACAAAAAATGAAGCCCGAAAATACACACCTTTCGACACGATTGGGTAAAAGCAATTGGTAGGCTTCAAATAGTTTCCTACCCAACGCCCTGATTTCTCCTTGGGCATCTCTGGCGGTTGTACGAATGATTAATTCAATCTCGAGTGCACGAGAGTCTTTCTCCAAGTCAGGTGGATTAAAGCAGTTCATACAGGTCAATGTGCCTTCCGCACTGACGAGCCTGATCGATGTAGACTTGTCTTTGACAGACTGTTGGAAATAAACGAGGATAGATGGCAGCTGTGATGCCTCAATAATGGTCATTATGCAAGCTTTGGCACGCGCAATGATCACTTTATTGGTACGCCCACACATTGTCAACAGTGGAGGCATAAAAATGGGCAACAGACGTTCGAAGGACTTCCCAAGTTCGGCTGCCACCGTGCTAATGAGGTCAATCGCCACTCCCGATAAGCGAGTTCTCTCCGACATTAGGCTATTCGTCATAGGCCGTGAGATCGATCGAATAATGGATATCAGTTCTATTGGGAAGTCGCAAGCACCGTTTTGACACAGGTTAGTGAAGGATACCAAACTCTTCGCAATGAATTCCCATGAGTCTTCATTCTCTGGTAGGAGGATTTTGGGTTTCAGAAGCTCAAAGTTTGAGTTCAGATCAGCAACAGAGGTGACTGGCTGTCGAAAAATCAATTTAGACATGGAAAAAGTATAAAACACGAACTCGATGTGCCATATTCAGAATGAGTAGGGCTATATAAGAAGGGCAAGTTGATGCGGTACTAAATGGTTTGCGTGGCTTAAGGACTCAGTGTAAGAGTTATCACAGAATCAACAAGGCAGTAGTTGAACAGGAGATGCTGACGATAGTCACATGACCGCGATATTCTTAGTTATTCTAGTCAATAAGTAATAGTATTACATATTAGTACATAACCGATAAACTTAAGAACTTCATTGAAGAAGACTAGAGTATGAACCCAACTCCATTCGAACGCTGAGGATAACGATGCTAATGAGGAATAGACCTCAGATTAGAGTAGAGCAGAGCCTACATAATAAGTAGGAACTTAGCCAAGCAATTATTGTTGAATTATCGTAGTATTATCGTATTCATCATTCATTCGAACAGATCAAGTATTTTCGTTGACTCAGCGAAGAAATGCCAATATTTACTCCTTATCTCATTCCTACAATGATGGAGCAGCCAGATTCAAGTCAACATCTTTTTACCTGTATATCATGCTCCATTGCTTTTTCTTCTGCAGAGGAGCAACGTATGTATTTCCTTATATTGCTCCCCAGAAATCACCTGAGTTGGTCTGAATAACCTAGGTGTCCATTATCGATCGGACTATCATAGATATAATATGAAGCGTCGGGTGGCATCTCTTCCACCAGTCAGCGCCACTGTTTTTGACAATAAAGTCCTGGAGCGTAGGGCAGAAACCGCAATCAAGCTTTCAGCGAAGGGGTTGACTTGTAGTTCTTGCAAGTACGTTCTATATATGTAAACCCATCTTCGCACCTCTAAATTTAAAATAGTAAAATTTACACTACAGAGGGTGCCTACAATTCCCATATCAACTCGAAAAAGCACAAGGAAAATGAGCTCAAGGCTGCCAAAGCCCCAAGTTCAACTCCAAACGACCCGCGCCCGACTAATGTTGTGATGGACAGCGCTACATCCCCCCATCCTGATTCTTCGGACTTTGGAGAGGCAGAAAAACCGCTACTATCGCCCCAGAAATATGATTCTACCCTCGGACAAACGGACAAACTCCATGCTGTGTGTGATCACGATCTGGAGCAGAGCATAGACGAGAAAATTGCAGCGGCTCGCGCACGTCTATCACCTTATCACTGTCTCTTCTGCCTCCATGAGGCTTCATCTTTCGAGAGCAATCTCACTCACATGTCTCAAGCCCACTCCTTTTTCATTCCTGACGCTGATTATCTGATCGACGTATCTGGGTTGATCACATATCTCGGGGAAAAGATTGCTGTTGGGAATGTGTGCATACTCTGCAACGAAAGGGGACGCGAATTTAGATCCCTGGAGGCCGTCAGGAAGCATATGATTGACAAAAGCCATTGTAAAATTGCGTATGACTCTTCCGATGACCGCCTCGAGATATCGGACTTTTATGACTTCACAACTTCTTATCCTGATGGAGAGCCCAAGAAGCAAAGGACGGCGAGAGTGAAGCGTGATGCAGCTGGGGATGCATGGGAAGATGTCGAAGATGATGATGGAAGTGATGTTGATGAGATCGTGGACGAATATGCCCTGGAAGGTGAGTCTGAGACGGAAACCGATAATAGTCTCCCGGAAAACGACATCACCTACGGTGACTCGCATCTTGAACTTGTGTTGCCTTCTGGTGCTCGTATAGGGCATCGCTCGATGCGCAGATATTATGCACAATCATTCCCTGGCGCTCCTCGAGGCAACAAGCCTGAAGACCCTAATTCAGGAGCTGCACTCGTTCGCCGTCTTCTTGCAGACAAAAATTCCGCCCTTGTGCCTCGTAAAGGGGGTTATGGAGCTTTCGGATCAGGGTATGATGTTGTCAAAGCCAGGAATCGCGGAGAAGCTCGAGAAGCTGGACGACATGTGCGAGAATTCAGAGATCAAAGACGACGAGAAGATTTCAAGACAAAGGTCGCCTTTATTGCTAATTCACAAAAACACTTCAGGGATCCTTGTAAGTCTCATGATTGAACATGTCGTCTACCTAATGACTAATTCTAAATGTCTCTTTCAGTGCTTCAGGTATATTATTCTCTCTTTTTCGTTGAAATGCTGACTGATTTTCATCTAGTGATTGATCGAAGGATGCATTCTTTGCATGAGCTTTCTCACTTGCTTTCGAAGTGTGAACTGCTGTGTCGCTGAGGGTCAGGGGTATGATCAACATGATATAGATTATGTATGATGTACTAAGGGATTGTCAAAAAGCTGGTTTGGGTATCACGTTGCGACAAACTAAGAGGAAGGAGTGTGAAACAAGAGTCCTAATACAAATACGCAGCTGGAACAACACCTTCTTGGCCTGTTCGGACATCGCGTGCATACCACCAGCTGACAAAGGAAAGTTAGGACCACTGGCAAGAAAGGCATTGATGAGCAAACGGCGTACGCAGGATCTCGGTCATCTAAAACCTCAACTTCACCTCCCGCAGATATTGGGAGTTCGCCCTCTCCAGCGCCGACAAATGAGTATCGAGCATGCGCCGGTCGACTAGACTCCTCAGCCAGGATGCCACCTACAGCATCTGACGGCGTTTCTGCCCGAATATAGTTACTGGCGTCCGGACCAAAAGGATCGTGGCCATTGTGGGCAATTTTTTCCTCCTCATTCTCTCCGTTGGCACCAAATGGCACAGCACCTAGAATTGTTGTACGCGTCGCAGCGTTGATATGCTCGAGCAAAGATGAAGGCCGATGATGTGTTGAATCATCATCTTCGTCCTCTGCAGCATCGAGATTACTGATTTTGTCTTCACGGCGGGATAGGAGAGTCCATAAGATTCCTATCAAGGCAAGGAGGAACACAACGCCTGCTGCGATTGCAATGGAGATCAAGATAACAACACCAGTTGCGAGAAGACCTAAACAATGTTCGTCAACCCCATAAAGTACTCTCCAATACATGGTACTTACGCCGATGGCTGAAGCTAAATGATGAGAAGGATCGGAACAAAGATGATACAGTTCCGGAAGAGCCAGTTGGAGAAGTTGATACGATATAAGGAATGAATGTTGTCCCATCAAATAAGGCAGTCGATGCGTTACCAAAAGACGAGTCATCCAGTAAGCCAGAAACCATAAGCATGCGATCAGGCTCTATCACGCCTTTCACTGAGTGCGTGTCCTGTAGAGGCACCATAGTAAGTTGTGCGATTATTGTGTTACCTTGCAAGGTAGAGTCTATATCAAGATAAATCATATCTTAACCTCACACAAAGTCGAGATTAACTCACTCAATGTCATCCAATTAATGCCATTCCAGAATGACAAGAAAGACGATGGACCGTCATCGGATCTAAGAGTGTGAGTTGAATATGAGTGAGCGGGAGAAAAAAATATATATTCACCGTCCGGCAGCAAAAATACTACTTGCATTTCCATTGTTTACCTCGATGGTGGAGACGGGACCAGGAAGTTCCTCGGCCTTGCCAAGAGCCGTCCAGGTGGCATTGGCGAAACGGAACTGTACAACGTTTGAAACACTGTTATCGGACAACGCGATGGATCCAGATGCGAATAGAAGTTCTTGATCGCTCTATAAATGATTGTGAAAGGGTATGAGACAGGAAGGCGGAAACCACGCTTACGCCAGCATATGCTATCGATGCGACTTCGCCTTGAATACCGTTACCTAGTGTGTTCCACTGTTTACTTGAGGTATCGTATGCACATATGGATTGGCACCGAAGGGAGCCAGCTTGGGAGAATGTTCCTGCGACTATCACCGTATCTGGTTTGGATGCAGACTTTGTAATGGATCGGACAACTACAGTTGATCCTGCAGCCCCTTGAAGTGCTGGAATTGCATCGATGATCCATGCTTGGCTCGAAAGATCATATACAGCTAGACCGTTCGCAGTGGTACCCGAAATTGTGAACTCTCCTCCAACATACAAGTGATTTTCGTCGATCAAGAAAGAACGCACGACACCACTCAACTGGGCTCCGCTTAGGCCTTGGACAATTGCAGAATGGGGATCATAAACAGCGACGCCTTGGGATGGTGTGATTGAACCAGGAACAAAGAATGAAAAGTTGCCACCGATGATGGCAACTTCTACCGACGACGTGGTGTTGGTCCAGAAAGTTCCTGCTAAGACTGCTGGTGCAGGGGCTGGAAGTGATGCCGAGAGGGGGACCAGATGCGTTGATGGTGTCTGCCTAGAAAAATACCTGGATAGTTTGAGCCGCGAGAAATGAGATACCCAAGCAGAAGTAGAAGCAGTAGCCCTACGACGCAAAGGGGAAACCGAGCCCTTTATCACTGGTGCGTCAAGCTGAGCGCCAAGAGGGGTGATTATCGGGCCGTTCTTATTGTCACCATTTTTGAGTAAGACCATGCCGCTAGCGCCCACTCTATGCGAGATTGCGAGATTTCCGGCGACGATTTGTGCTGACGATGATATATTCCCCACAACTGTCAGGCTTCCTATCATAAAGCCGCCACTGTTAACCCATGCACTTCTCTTGATATCCCATGCTGCTAAACCGCTCGCTGCTGTTGCTGTGCTACCGTTTACAGTAGCCAGCAACTGGGTGAAATTACCAGCGACCAGTAACCGACCGTTTACCAAGCCTAAGCTGGTAACATGCCCATCGACACCAGCACCAAGAGGACTCCATTCTTCATTCTGAATATTATAACACGCAATACCTCTGAGTTGCCCACCAGTAGAACCGGTCGAAGTGTCGCTGAAACCACCACCTACGAACAAATCATCCCCAACCAGTAACAGCGCAGTTACAGGACCATTGAGGCCATTCTGGGACAATGGGACCAATACGCCACCTTCGAAGGCGGCTAGGTTAGTTGAACCAGTTGCTGAAAGGGAAAAGTTTCCTCCCAAAAATATCGACCCAGATGGATGATGGATGACAGTGGTGATGACGGCTACTAAGTTAGCAAATGCTGAGCTACCGCCGCCCCCAGCCGCTTTGAACATAGCAATACCGGCATTATCCAGTGGTGTGAGAGTTGAATTGGGGAGCGTTTTAGTTGCATCGAATGATTCTTTACTATTGCGAGGCCATTCAAAGAACCCAAAGCCATTGATCGTACTGTGAGCGTTTCCTGTACCACTGGTAGTCGAACTGGATGTTGAACCGTTCACCGACTTGAGAATCAACTCCACTCTATCCGCTACCAACTCGTACTTGCCTCCCTGCCCAGAACCAATTGGGTGTTCTGGAAGAGTCATCGAGACGGTAGTGACGGAGTCGGAGGAGGATGGATGGATGGGGCCGCTGTAGAGTAGAATAGACGTATCATCGGGGTTCTGCTGGGATATTGTCGTTACTCGTGGCGCAAGACCATCACCGGTAAAAACGGTGATATTGACAGAGGTACGTGATGCGCAATTCAGGAACTCTGTGCAACCTGGTATGAGTAATCTGAGTTCGTAGTTCCCAGACGCTGAGACGTAAGGTATCCAAGTGAAAGTTGGCCCATCGGATGCAGCGATGCCTACATCGACACTGGAAACAAGAACGGTCTGGAGTGTTCCAGAAATCTTGGTATTTGCTATTTTTGCGTCCCAAACACCAGTGCGGGTTGTATTAGACGGATTTGTTGCGTAGCACGATAGTCCATTCTCAGAATCAACTGCAGATGCAAAAGCTCCGGAAGACAGAAGTTGTAAAATGTGCAGACCTGGAGCTGCACCCGTAAATTCTGATAGTTTGATCTGTACACCAGTGATTGTAAGGATATCATTGAAAAGAAAGTCTTGATAAAGTAGTGATGCGTCGGTGGACAAAGGACAGGGATCAGAGCATGCTTGCGTCTGGCCAGTAGCCGGGTCGCGATAGTGGAGAGTCTGGACTTTATTGTCAGGAATAGTGGTTACACTAGGTATGCGTCTAAGGTGAAATGTAATAGAGAAGGTTGGAAAATATATCTCACCTGAAGCTGGTGGTTCCATGATTGCTCTGGAATGTATTACCAAGACGTAGACCGCTTACAGAGAGAGATGCAAACGTCCGGACCGTAATAAGCGGTGTAGAAGAATCTGCCGCGAACCAAGAGTTACCAGGGCCGTCGTCACCTGATGGGCAAAGTATATCCTCGATGTTGCTAAACTGGGGATCCGTTGTTGAAGGGGACCCATCAACTTGTGGTCCCTTCAAAGGTATGGGGACTAGCGAAGAAGAGAATAGCGTGGCACCTGTTGAAGGGGGTACATTGGGATTGTTTGTTTCGTTCAAGGCTGGGGAACCGTCACCCGGGAACTCAGTGATGAATGACCCCGCGAAGAATATACTTGTATCGGAGTCGTTCGTTGTGATAGAGAGTACTCTTGACTGTGCACCAGACAATCCAGTGAAAGGAGGTGCGGACCATACTTTTGCTTTTGGATCCCACACTGCGACGTTCAAACCAGGCGATGTGAAGCTCCCACCAACCCAGACCTTACTCTCCTTCGCGTCGCAAAATAAGGCATTAATCTCACCGTTAGGGCCACCAGTACCAACAGTGGCAAATACGGTAGTTGACGGTGTGTAGGACGCGATATTGTTGATAGCAGTGCCACCAATGGATGAAAACGAGCCGGCAACATAAGACATGCCTGGTAACGTGCATGATGCGAGAATACGGCCCCCTTCGTTGGTCGACGCGAGGTGGGTGAGGGAACCATCGAGGTCGCGAGAGAGAAGGGTCGAGGTGGAGGGGTTGAGAACGATGGATGAATTCTGGAAGAGGTCTAAGCCAGCAAACGTGCCGGAAAGGCCGACGGTGCCCATGCGGTCGAAGTCGACTAGGGGAAGCCCTGCAAGGACGACATTTGCGAAAAGGAGGAAAATGAGAAGTATACGGGATGGGGAGGTCATGGACATTATAGTGAAAGGACTTGCATATAGCCGTACGCTGGGTATTACACTGATATAACCTCAAAACGAGGCTGACAGCACGCAGGGGAGCAATACAGCGCACAGACGAATAGAACGAAGACGACAACGACAAATGCAACGCGACTGATCGTTGTTATTTCAACTTTCACACGACCCGTATCCTGCCAGTTCAACAGGTATTTTTATGATATTATATGTAGTGATTCTATTCTCTGTCCCCCTTCACTACCAGATTGCTGGTATCTATGGACCCTCCCACAGGCGTCAAGAATGGTGATACTTGTTCGAATTGTCTTCACATGGGTGAATCGGTGACGTTTGTGCAAATATATTATCTTACTCACTGGGGGAAACGATAACGGTGCACGGGGGGCTTCTTGGCATTACTGTACAGGATGGTCGTTTCCGAATCATCCACAGACAATGCGGTATGCTTCGCAGCAATGTCCAGCCATTGGTCGCGTGGTGTAGAGTACAACGCAATCCAACGAGTCAGATATGTATCGTTCGTCGGTTCAGGCGCATATTTGTATGCTACCACTGCAAACAAAGACGCCAAGATGGTGTTTCTCCAAAAAGGACCAGTGAATCCTACACGGCTGTTAGATATACTTACATGCATCGGACATATGAGGAATAGTGACCTTCTTTGGGGTATTGATGGTCCCCATGGTTGTCCTCTTGGTGAGAGTGGGTGGACGCGTTTCGGTGGGAGATGAAGGCGGCTGCTGGGCGCTGGCGAGTCAGAAGCACTGCTCTTCTGGCAAGGGACATGATGAGCTTCAAGAAAGGGAGAGAATTCAATAACAACAAATAATTATTTTCGGGTTCAAACTTTTCATGACTTCATAACTGCCATGTCCCTTCCTCGTCTATCCCTATACCTTTCTCGTTCGCCGCTCCTTCCTGCTCTGCCAGATCGTCCTTTGTTAAATAGTGGCCCTGCCTCTCAAGCTCAGGTTCTTCATGAGTTACTCACCAAGCGCAGTCTTGTACTTGAAGGCCATCTCGTCCATACCCTACCCGCCACATCTTCTATGTCATCGCTCACAGACTACACCTCTTCATCCACCTCCCTACCAACGTGTGCCTTACAACGTCCGATAGTCACCCCTATGACTGCCCTTTCTCTTTCCAAACCTCTCCCCCCAACCCCTCAGGACCTCTCTGTTCAATCTGTCGTATCTCTGCTGCACACACTAGAAAGAGAGGTGTCCCTTGAAGTAGCCCGCATCGCAGAATATATAAGGGTGGCTCGTGAATCCCTTGAAGCATACAAGTTTGAGCAAATGCGCAGTGAACCAGAATTATAATACGTGGCTTCGAGTATTATCAGGCGTAGTACAGTGCATGTAACAATGTCTCAGCAACAGAATACGTAGTCCATGGCTTGTTGTTATCTTCACCTTCCATTCAATCCTGAAACCTCCCGTGACCAATTGAGTGCGACTTTATCAAGTTGTTGCTAAACTGTTGTCAACATCTAAGTAACCATTCTTACTCTGCAGTCTATCCAACCGAGAGATGTGTATGAACATATCTACCTTTCCCCACTCTGGATACTGAAACGTATAATATAGCTTCTACGCCGGAGCAGCCTACCAGAAAGCCCTCAATCGACGAGGAGACTCGTCAGAAACTGGAGAGGCGCCTCAGTGCACGACCGGATAAGAAGGACCTTGTTGAGCGTAACGTCCTCAAAGGTATCTTCTGTTGCCTCATGTTACGCGCTCAACTATTTATCCCCACGGCGCACCAGACGACAAAGGCATTGCTCCCCGTCTAATTGCTACCAGAGAAGCGCTTGAGCGCTCGCAACTTGAGGTGTGGATTATTCGCTTGTCTGTCTCCACGCTCATAGAGAAAACAGGATAAGCTGGAACACGCCTTACAACAACGCCCTAAGGCGCAGGAACTGGTCAAAGGTGGAATCTTAACAGGTACACTTGATGGTACTTTCCTATCCACCACTCTAACTCACAAACATCCTTAGAGGAGGAAGCTCCACCTTCATGAGTACAGTGCTGGATAGTAGTTTGAATTTCAGAATGTCCACTAAAGTATTTATGCTTATGGATAGCATTATTGTAAATTAGCAAACGATTCGCCAACACATATGCATAAAATGTATACCTTCCTCTAATGTAAACTTGGCGATCGCCATGTAGATTATTATACGGAGCTGGGGTGGTGTTCTAGTTGTTCCTGTTTCTTCTCTCTCGCAACCTTTCCCTCATTTCGGATGCAGCACGCTTTGTACCTGCACTTCCAGCCCAACCACGCTGTCCTAACCAACCGACCAGCCTTGGAGTAAAAGCAGCGGTCAGCCCAACCCGGACGGGAAGGAATAGAGTTTTGTGGATCGTCCATGCCAGGATTAGCATTGCATAGAGCCCTTCCTGGCCACCTTGATTTGGTTGCCCGCTGCTCTCCATTTCATCCAAACCAGGTTCTGGAGGATGTGAATGCAGGACACTGGCCACTGTTTGCTTCACGTTCGCGGCTACTTGGGAGACATATTCTGCGCCGAGGAGATTGACGCCTGCGAACGCGACACCAAAGTCTAGCGCTGACAGGACAATGTAAACTCCTAGGGCGTACCAGCCATATGCCTTGATGAGATGTTTCAAACGCTGAGAGAGAGAAGCGTTGGAAGGAATAGGTGCATATGAATCTGAACTTGGTTCACGGGGCGATGGCTGCCCATTCGATAGACGTGCAGGAAAATGGTGGAATAAACGAGAGTTGGAGTGTGCAGAATGTGTGTAAGTAGTAAGCGGGCGGTTGCGAGCCATGGGCAGGATGGGGGCAGCAGAGATACGCGGAGCGAGTGCACGAAGAAACTGAAGCTTGGGTAGGAGATTGCGAACCATCGGGGAAGGCTTTTGAGACCAGCAAAAGACAAGTTTTTTTTAAAGGCTGGCAAAAGCGGTGACGACGGCAATCGGCAATCGGCAATCGGTAACTCAAATTGGAAGATTATATAATTTACTCACGTGCTGAGTCCTAGCACGTGGCTGAAGCGAGTTGCCAATTGCGGCAATACCCGTTGATTCTTGAAATTTTGAATCGATCTCCTCTGAGTCTCAACGTACTCAAGATTTCGATATTCCCGGCGTCCTCTGCCCCCAATACCTCTTCTCGTCTGAATTCCCCCGTTACATGCATCCTGAAACTGCCCTTCGCGGCCCAGGTTGTTCTTCTGCTCCAGCGCGATAGCATCGATATTCCCATCACCTATGGCACAAGACATACTCGACGAACCCCAAGGTCCATTCGAAGGCCCGGAAAAACTTCTAGAGATTTGGTTTAGACCTTCAGCACACGAAGTACCAGATGCAGCCCATCCAGATGCCTCTGGAAGGATCGGTCTGCGTAAGGTCGATCGCAAAGTCTGGGAAGAAATGCTTGACATCGTAAAATGTCAAGTCCTCAGCGTCGTTCATGGCAAAGAAACGGATGCGTATCTATTGAGGTAGGTTTTCTCTCATATAATAAACGCCATATATTTGTTAACGCATCTCCAGCGAATCATCTTTCTTCGTCTCTCCACACCGATTAATCCTCAAAACTTGTGGAACTACTCTTAACCTTCTTGGTCTACCTCGCATCCTCGAAATAGCTTCCAAGCAAGCGAATATGCCTTCCGTATACCGCTGCTTCTACTCTCGCAAATCCTTCATGTTTCCTGAAAGACAACATGGTCCACACAAGGAGTGGAAGCAAGAAGTCGAATTTCTCGACAATATCTTCACAAATGGCGCCGCCTATACCGTGGGGAAAGTCAATGGCGACCATTGGTTACTCTATCTGACCAATCCCAGTGATGGATTCAATCCCGACACTCCGAACTCTCCCATTGTTCCCATAAACGGTGAATTGCCGTCAGATTTCACCATTGAAATTTTAATGAGCGAGCTTGCAACAACGGCACGCGAGCCGTTCTTTTCTTCCTTTCCTCTTCCTGGCGAACCCCGCTTGCATGCCACTGCCCTCTCACAGAAGCTTGGAATATCTGATATATTTCCTTCTCACCTTACCACTTTGGACGCATACTCATTCTCACCATGTGGCTACTCTGCTAATGCCCTTATAAAGTGGGATGGCGAATCCCCTCAATCCCACGATGGCTTAACCACCGCCCATCTGGATCACATTCGAGAAGGTTATTACACCATACATGTTACACCAGAAGAAGGCTGGTCATATGCCAGTTTCGAATGCAATGTTCCTTCCCACACTACAGAAAAAATCCGGACAGTTCCCGATCTTAGAACGCTCATTCAACGCGTCGTCAAAATTTTCCAGCCTGGCCGCCTCAGCGTGACCTTATTCATATCCAGCAAAGAGAATGATACAGACGACAGTGTCGAAGCAGCGCAAAGGGCATTCAAAAAAGCATTGACGGATCCAAGCATTACGCACGATTTCTCAAGTGACCGAGAGAATCAATGTATGTATGGTAGCGGAGTGCCAACTTATAGGAGGACGGATAAGATAAACTACGAGTTTGGGGGTTATGATCTTGCTTTTGCGAGCTTTGAGCTTAAAGCATGATGCATGATTCAAAGCGTGTAGAAGTATGTTTGATGTATGTACCTGTATCCTTGCGCATTGACTGCTTTTATTGCTTTCACAACTAGTCACTAAATGGGTAATATCTCCCTCGATCACTTCCTTCAAACTTCGCCGTTATCGCAAGCACCTGTCTTTCAGACTCACAAAAGACTTATCGGCTTTAAGTAACGCCTCCACACATCATCCATTGCAATAGTCCATCAATTCCGATGGGCACTTCCTTTCGGATCTTTGATCTGGTCTGATTCTCCAGATTGTGATGATACTTCGACATAAGTATGTCTGGACTCCGCCTTCTCTTCTTACTTTGCTTGATCGTCCCAGGAAGTAACAAGATCAGTGTACTTCCAACCCGCCCTATGTCAGAAGTGACCTACATTGTGGGTCGCGAACTTATAGTTATGCGCGACATTGCCCAACCTCAACCCCAACCCGTGCTGGATCATTAGCCGAACACCATTGCCAAGGCGCCAGGATCTTTTCCATCCGTATGGTACAAGGTATCACAGAATTCAAGATGGAGAAGTGATTCTTTGAAAGGTGTATCTTTCAATATTAATAATCCCAATTGATCTTGATCAGTCGAGCACAAGATTCCGGAACTCGTGGTGATTCGAACGCCACAAAGTTGTGAAGAAGCCGATGTCATTGTTACTCTTCTAACAGACATTGTGGCCGACAGTCACTCCAGGATCTTCGTTATGCATGTGGCCTCCGCAACACCGCCGAGGCACGATTGTGATATCCTAAGTGGCAGACTGGCATCGGCCTGATCTCCGTCCAACTACAGGACCTCCATAGTGTGGTTCATTCCTTAAATCGGTATGTCAACAGGTGCTGACCCATGCGAAACTGTCTATTTGTTCACTCCATTCACGTCAAACTTTCGGATCTGCGCGGTGTAGTATTACCTTTCAAATTAATGGAGTGTGACGCATAGTCCACTCACTGTATTATTTTATGGGTCTCTTGTGATCTTCTCCCACAACGATCTCTGTTCCCTGTTAAAGAGTTAGGTCACGTATAATTCTCCTATGCTACAATGGCTTCGACAGTTATTTCCCTCCCAGTGGCCAACTCCTCCGAGAACATACAAGCCTTAGCCGAAGTCAGTGACTTCGCCCGTACCGACATGGGGTATTTTGGACAAGGCCCATGGACATACCGCATCTTAAAGGAACCATTCCTCACAGAACGGTTGGCCCAGGCGGCTGGGGCCCAGAGTTACCTCTTTGGTGTCGACGTGGTTTCCTTTCAACCGTGCCCTTCGTATGTCTTACGGTCGCAAGATCGGTACGTTGTAGAAGAATGGGCCCTACCTGGAGGGAAATGGATTTTTAACGCCGTCTTTGATGGTCCGTTTTTCGCCCAGCAGTACTGGTTCACTCTGCTAAAATTTGACTCAGGCCACCTTAACCATCATGCTGTAGACTTCGCTGTACAAACTTTACCTAACTACATCCGAAGTGACCTACACACTGAGCTTTCAGATAACGTCATGATAGCGCCATCTCAGGTCTCTGGAATTTTAAAGTCGTCCATCCGGAGAGTTGACGATTGTATAACTTCACGTTTTCTCGACCTCTTACCAAGAGACCTAGACGCGTTGAATAAACTGGATGAATCGCATATACTATCAGCCATCCACGGAGACAACGAGGAAGATGTTGCCCGAAGCTTAGGCGGTACGACATTGGTCCTCAGTTTGACCGATTCACTTGGTAACCTATGGATAGCAAGCCTAGGAGGTAGGCTCGTTAGTGGTTAACACACCTCCGTTCTTCGTCTCATTATATTTAGATTGTCTCGCAGGTACTTCGATTGGCAAGACTAGCGATATTTACTCATCGTCTTATAGTTCTTGGACAACGATGTAATGATAGCTGGCTTGGCCGCCAGATTACCTCAATTCATGATCTTAACAACCCCAAAGAACTATCCCGCATAGTCCACGACCATCCCAATGAAGTAAATGCGACAAAGGACGGTCGTGTGATCGGTTTCCTGGAGCCTACAAGAGGTAACTTAGTTAGCCGTTGAACATTTATTATTAATCAAAACGTAAACCCTTGACAGCCATTGGAGATACGTGGCTTAAATTACCAGCGGTATATGCCTCGCGAATATACTCTAGACTGAAACAGCCATGGATATCGTCGAACAAATTGAAGGAATATGCTCATCGTATCTTGACCCCGCCCTATGTGTCCAATACCCCAGATATTTACCATTGTGTTCCTGAACCACCATATTTCGTCCTTCTCAGTTCGGATGGGCTGCTTTCCACCGAACAATACACCGGAATGGATACTAGGAAAGCAGTTCAGTGTTGGACTGACAAAATTGGGCAGTCCGTAGACTGCCATTCTCGGACGGGTCTTTCTAACCACGCACTATGGCTCTTGCGGGACGCGATCGGAGGTGACGACCTTCATATGGCATCTAGAAATCTCACCGTGGAAATGGAAGAGCGTTGGATTGATGATACCACTATTTTGATTCAAAAAGTTGGCTGCGTTTAAACTCTATATAAAGGGGACATTACATCCTTCACTTATCGTCTTCAGTCATGGGATGGATTTCCATATGTCCGTGCCTATCATGAGACGAGCATGTAGGACACAAGCGACTATACAGTTCAGCCATCGGCCATGTAATAGTGGCCTAGAATGAGAATAAATATTCGGCGAGAATATGAGTGTCTAGTGGGGCTTACAAATCCTATGTTTCGGATAGTCGAAAACATTTTGGATGAATCGCCATGAGAGGCATGTGCATACGTTAAAATATCGAATATCTGTTCACGAACTGGCAAGCGTTCGAATAAATGTGGGCCGTTCATCGACCGGGGGGTGCGCGACTCAGGACTTGTATCACACCCTTTAGCAGGAATGCTATCAACGTGACCACAGTACGTCCTGCGGTATGCTTCACGTTTGGCTTCTTCGGCCTGAAAGATGGAATCGCTTGGAACAAGAAGTAAATGGACAAGATCGGAACCTGAGCACAAATGATGGTATGAAACCCATTCTCGCATCTTGGTTGAAATATTCGAGACATCTCCGCGAGAAATATGACGGTGGACAGCGGCATAGACGTCAGAAGTAATGCAAGAGGTTTCTCGTAATTCTGGCATCACTCCTTCCAAAAACGCAGACAAGGATCCGTTGAAAAGGGAAGAATCAGGAAAGTCCGCTGAGTTGAGAGACATAAGATCTCGAGTCACATATTCAGGTAGTGGTGCAAATGAAGGGTCATTCCAGGGGAGAATGCGTGTGCTGTTAGCCCCACCATGGATTGGAAAATAGGGCCGATAGATGAAAGAACTGTAATTGTCATTTGAAGCCTGTTTCGGTGCAATGGAAGGTAGGGAAGATATAGCAGGTCGGTGAGCCGTTGACATATCCGCCGTAAAGCGCCCAGTCTGTGTGCTTCTAGAGGGCGGTATCCCAGAAGAGACAGAAAAGGACGACGTTTCACCGTAGACATGAGACGAAGAGGCTACGTTTTGACCATAAAAGTTGTGTCCATCGGACAATTCAGCGAGGGATGATTCGATTATGCTAGAGACATCTTGTTCGTCTGAGAGTTGCATAGAGTCAGAAGGAAATTTTCGCCTTTTCTTGGGTGTATAGTTGCATTCTGTTTTGCCGTCATCTTTGCAGTGATTACACACCGGAAGATTTCGATCGCACTATAACGGTAATTATCATTGGTAATTTATTTCTTAAAATGAGTGCAAAACCACAGTCAGACCTTCAAATTGTTCAAGCGGCAACGATCACAACGTGGTATACCCCTGTGAGCTGGTGTTGGTAGTGGCGTATATTTGCACTCCCGGCCCGCTGCCCAGGAGCAATGATTACAAGCAGGCAAAACCCGATCACACTAATAAAGTTGGCCAATGTGAGAATATATCATGGGGGATAAGCTGAAGAACAAACCTTCAAATTATTAAGACGGCAATAATCGCACCTAGGCTTACCCCTACGACCTATCCAAAGTGACTGTCGAGCCATATATACCTTTGGGTTAGGTATTCTGATCATCAGTTGCTCATCTTCACCGGGATCTGTCCCAGCTTCCTTCTCTCCTTGAAAATCTGACATCTTCAGTGGCTTTATTCAAGGGCTCAAGTTATTCGTGCAATCTAAGCGAAAGCAAAAGCAAAGAGGGACAAAGATGGACAAATGTACCGGGTCAAAATTCTGCTCAAACACAGCGTAGATGGGTGCACTTACTGAAGTGACGATGGGGTGAATAGGCTCATGTAAAAGTCGCCGCGGCAAGCAAGATTGATTATGTGCCAATGGCTCCAAACGTAGTTCAAGAAGATCTGATAGGCTTTAGGAGCTGCTTTAAAGTTGTTTATGTCCGCAAGGCAGGTTGTTTTTTGGGTATGTTGGCCGTTCTTCCACGGATACGCTAGTAAGAGTGACACAACGACGAGCCGGAACCTGATCTTACTTAGAACTTGAAATTGCCGTGACGTGACACATGGTGACCTCTTCCGATCATCTTCATAACCAAATTTAGATACAAAACCTGTCTCAATAGACACTCCTAGCGACGGTGGTTAGTACAGCATTTATGCTATATCATTAGCCATCCTCCAATCCTCATCACTATGAAGACCAGTAACACTGACCAGACTTGAGCAATGAATATGTATATATTCTCCGCATATAAGTACCATGACAAAGTTTCCGGCTTATTTCTTGGAATCCTTGCTGTCTCCTTTCCGGGAGATAAAATCTTCTATCATTGGCAGCGTAATACTCAACATCCAGGCTCAGAGGAGACCAGGAGGGGTATAACACTTACCATTTAGTAGTAATGTGGCCTGAGGCCTAAAACTGCCAAATATGGTGAACGTGGTTCAACAAACAAAACGAGATGGTATCCGGCTGAAGCCGAATGTGACTAAAAATGGCTTTAATTGACCACCCATGGTATACAAATGATTCTATGTACAGGAGATCCTCTAGGGCACTTTCCGAGTTATTCCTTTTCGGGATCCTTGTCTTCCAAATAACTGTCTTATTTATTATGTTTTTAAGAATCCTCATCAACTTGGTCTTTCATGCGTCAAATCATTAGTTGATAGCTAAAAAAAAACAATTCAAAAGCATATGGCCGTGACAAACCCATACTTAAGGACTCGCCGGAAAAACTAGGGGTTTGTCTGGGAGTTATTGGCAAGTTTGAGGGGAAATTTTTTCGATTTCTTAATGTCCGAAGTTATCAGATTTGAGTTATTTGAGCTTATTTTGACCAGATCCTTGACCGAACTTGGCAGATTTTCGGAGGTGTGGGGCAGCTTGAGAGGGAGGGAAATTTTTGAGTTGACGTAAGTACCATTGCGAGCAATTTAGGCTAATTTAGGACCTTCCAGGCCAAACCTAGGGCAAAAATGGGGCGTACCGCTCAAACTGCCGAAAGTCATACAAAAATAACCAGCAACACGTGTCAAGCCTTGTCTGACTTGTGAGGTTTAAGGCTAAAACTTAAAATTTCAGCAGATTTCCGGATAAACCCTAAGGGGAGCTTCCAGGGGTTACTACTTGGATGTTTGGCGTATGTTTAGAGAGCCTCATCGGTGAAAACTACTTTCGGTGAGCTTACACAATTTGAATACTATTATCGCCACCAAGCTATGGTGGCGCGCTCTTCCACGCGTACTAAGCGATTTCATTTATTATTTATTTCGTCAGGTTTATGTACTAGACCTAAACGGTCATAATGTGTCGCAAGAGGAGGTCATCTTTGAGTTGACTTCCAGTGTAATATACTCTTTGACGATCTATGATTACCCTGACAGTCCTGATGCATGCATCATATTGGTGACGGTTGCATCAGAGTGGTTGCTCGTTGTACTTGCTAGTCAACCAAAACTATTGATAAGATTGTACAGCCATTTGTTGCGACAATTCCCGTCATCGAAGCTGTCCACCAATAGCCATGGAACACAAAGAATTCAAGTTCCTTGAAGCTGCATTATTGAGGGTGGTCGCCCTCGCTTCATTCGTCACGAAAAGCTCACGACTCATGTAGGTAAGAACTGTGTCGAAACACCCCAGCCAGTAGGCAGACTTTTGACTCACCAGCGTTGTGATCATCCGACGATATCGTCTGGCTTTCACGATGCTCTGTGGCATCAGAGGGTTGCTAACAATCGACCTCCCCTTTTTTATGAATCGCGAAGGATATGCTACTATGTTACAATTGCGTGAGTGGAACAGACCTGAATAACGTTGTTGGTCAAACACAGGCGTCACTATTCCCTTGCATGTTGATATCCACTTCATGATCGCCTTCACAATGATGAGTGATGCCATGCCGTGGGGGGGCACAGTTTGTTTCGAGAGAAATATTTTCACTATCACGAGCACTGCTGCAACAGAACTTCCGTTGAGACACTCTCTCGATGCGCGCAGACAGTACTTGTTCTTTCGTTCGACGCTGTACACGGGCGAGAACGCAGTCGAGCTGCAAGAAGTTGGCATCGTTGGTGGCGAAGCGTTGGTGCTTGCGGCTATTTATATGCTAATCATGGGCGTTGAAGCAAGGTATCCACAAAGAGGCTGATATACACTTACAGCCTTGAAATTGTCAAATTTGGCTCGACAACTCTCGCAATAACCGGGCTTAACGCCTTCTTCCCTTTGGGGAAGCTTGAGTGTATTTGTACTTCGGCTCTTTCTCAATAACGGCTGCCTCCCTGGAATAACTGTGGGCGGCCCCATAGATGGGGCGGTGTTTTCTTTATCCGCTACAGTAGAGGGGAACTTGCGAGATGTGAGGACATGCTTCATACGCCCACTCAATGCGGAAGGTAGTTGAAGGTTTCTAGTTGTATATCCAGCTGTGGATGTGGTTCCTGTAGTCGACGTGATATGCACACTGTTCCCGGAGGCGGCCATGTATCCAGCAGTTCCGGAGGGAAGAAATCCTGGAGCAATAATTGAATTCAGATTTTCTCCTTCTCCATGTGGATCAACCGAACATTCATCGATCCGTGCACCAGGAAACCTGGTATTACGGTGAAGATTATTCATCGAGACAGATCGTCTCAGGTCTCCGATGCACCTTGCATGTAAGCTGGCCTCTGCCTTCTTCTTCATGATCTCGGCCTGTCTAAGCCGCCTGCTGTACTCTTTGCCTTCTGCCTTCTGCTCTCCCTCAGCCATTTGTAGCTTTTCCCAACGTCTCTTCTCCTTTTCATCGAAGGCAATGAATGGACCTCTAGCCTGAGGATGACAATGCAAGACAGGCCAGGGGTTTTTGGCTGTGATACCATCCCGCGTTTTTGGCAAAGAATACTCCTGCACTGCTATGGTTGCAAGCTCCTGGCGTATGTCTTCGACAAGAATAAATTTACTCCCTCGCCCAAAATATCTGAAGTCGTGCCGTTTCTGGGTCGGATCGCGTTCTGTCGTGCCGTGAATTTGCTCTGACTTTAAAAGTCGCGCCAGGGATGTTGCTTGCTTTTTTACGGAGGATGTCCTAGTATGCGCATGCGGGACAAGAGGGTCAAGAAGTCGAGTAAGAACACTATCTAATTTGACAGTATTCCAGAACTTGTATTTGAGGGTAGAGGAAGGAGGATTGGTATTAGTTATCTCGATGTCTTCAACAACCCTGTGATAGAGTGATAGATAAGGTTAGCCGGGCATCGGCTGCCCCTGGTGCTTCCTGCTTACCGGCCCTTGAGTTTAATGGGACTTTTTAAAATATTTCCGGGCTTCGGACTGTTCTCCTTGTCACCTTGGACTGTCGGGAGGCCATCAGTGCGATTGCTAATGAAATGTGTAACCGCTTTATCGAGGAATTTGACAGTTTTCTGTACAACGTTGAGCTGAAACGAAGGGGAGAGGGACAAACGTGAAACGCACCCCTCCTAGTTGTTCAATCATGTCTTCAAATCTATCTTGTACATCTGGCGTTATGTTTAATTCATCGAAATAGAAGATAAAGCCGGGAAAAGCTCTGGTGAATTTCTCCTTGAACTCTGCCTTCTGTTGTTCCCTCTCAATGTATTTGCGTTCCTTGGCTTTATCGGGAATCTGTGAAACGGGGGATGGATTGAAAGCTCTGACACGTTTAGTTAATGGGTTACGAGCAGAATGTTCTATGGAAATCTCGGGTGATCGAGGACGCTTGGAGCCAGAGATTGTTCTCTGAGGCTTGGTAGGCGAAACGGTCGATTGAGGCTGGAGAGAGCGATTTATAAGGGGTCGACGGTTAAGGGTAGCCATGGTAAAGCAAGAAAATATGGATGTAGTGTGTAGAGTGATCAAAGGCGAAAGCCCATAATGCCACCTTGTAGTAGGCGGAGTCAAACACGTCCGTCACAGTTGATCAATGATCAACAAATCACGCGTCCACGTTTCTTTGTTTCCTCCACAATCATTGTGTTGTCTCTACAGAACGACGCTCCTACCAGTACTAAATGACTCACTTCTACTTTCATGGGTCAATTCTCTCCAAATGACCTGTAACGTAAATAATACGCCCTCATAACTCCTCCATTAGCATCATTAAACAACGTGACAATTATGCACGTGGGTAACCTGTCACATCACAGCTTTCCTATTGCCCTGAGTCCCCTGACCACTGGTGGCAGCTTCGTATATTGGTAGTACAGTTCCAACGCCTCTGGGTTTGCAACCCCCTCACTTGAAGTTAAGCTAGAGCCGTACCCTGAGACAATTTTCTGGACGGCAATTTCGATCTTTTTCCCGTTCATAGTGTACTGGATTACACCAGTTAGCACTGAATAACACACCGATAAGCGCAACAAGTGCTACTGCAATACATACTGGAATGGCTTGCACTTCAAATATATGGTCCGGAACGTGCCTTGGCGTAAGAGCATCCTTTATCCTACTTTTGATATTCGCTACGAGAACATTGGTGAGTTTCTGCCCAGAACGCATCTTCACGAACAGAAGGATGCGTTCGTCATCGTCCATTTGTCGTCGCTGGCTTATGCATAGAGTATCCTCAATGCAAGTTGCGAACTTGTCTAGAGCCGAATAAATCTCTCCAGAGCCAAATCTGATACCGCCTCGATTGAGAATGGCATCACTTGGTTAGCAAGGATCTCCAATCAATTGTTACGTTACGTTATTATTGTTTGGACCAAACCGACCTTCGACCAAGTATTACCATTCCGTTGGTTGTTGGGTTGACCATTATGAAATCGCCTTGACGCCACACCCCTTGGCACAATAGTTAGTTCTACGTCGAAGGCTGAGGGTTGGGTGGTACCTGGAAAGGTATCATAATAGGTGCTACGGA
Organism: Myochromella boudieri; assembly: GCA_018221655.1. Taxonomy (NCBI): domain Eukaryota; kingdom Fungi; phylum Basidiomycota; class Agaricomycetes; order Agaricales; family Lyophyllaceae; genus Myochromella; species Myochromella boudieri. Next base: position 38,243 of record JABCKU010000058.1, on the reverse strand, counting down.
ATTTATGCCCAGAATGATCACCCCAGAAGTAAAGTGGAATCGATGGGTGAGGCCGGGTCACAACCATTTCACCAGCTTCTCCCGTTTGACCGATGTTGACACCTGCCTGGTTGTAGACTTCAATCTTCATGCCCAGAGCTATACATGGAATCTCTGAAAGTTGATCGTTGAGTGGGGGGATTGGGCTACAAAAAAAACTTACCTCCTGCATACACCGGTTCACTTGGGGAACTAGTTACAACTATGTTGCGAGGATGGCAAATATAGTGAGACCCACGGGGTAAAAATTGATGGAGAGGGGCCTACAAGCTGTGCAAACATCGGTACCACCACAAGCTGTGAACACTCGGATTCTGTGTCCAAATGTTGCCTGTGCACGTTCATGGAGCGCCGCAGACAAAAACGCTCCTCCAGACGCAATGGTTCGTAGAGCATTTAACAATTCTGCACAAGCTATTCGTGATTCAGAGTTAGCTCTTCAGGAATGATGTGGCCAGAATTGTGACATCTTACACATTCCAATTGCTCCATCACAGAGCTCAGCCAGGAAACGAGGACCGATGCCGAGAATAGAGACTCTGTGAGGGGGAAGACGTGAGCAATATCTCGCCCTTGAAGGGGCAGCATCAATTACCCTTCCCGGTGTATTAGGCGCATAAATTCAGGAATACTGGGGTGGAAAGGGGAGCCATCATACAAAATCAAGTGTGTTCCCCATCCAAGCGCAGCAACCATGAGGTTCCACATCATCCATCCGGTCTATAGTTTGTGAAAAAGGTTATTAATAGCCTGCAAGTAGTAACCAACCGTGGTGTATTGTAGGAGTGTATCATGTTCTGTAACCCCATAGCCAAAGGCAATGTCCTTCATGGTTTGCAACAACACTCCCTACAAGGCTGTACGTCGGTGGCCGCAAGCAGCTGATCTAAGTGGAACATACACCTGCAGAGTGCACTATGCACTTGGGCATCCCAGTAGTCCCTGGTATGATGTAATATCAGCTGTTATCATGCGTATAATTGCAGGTGGGACTCACCACTGGAGTAAAGAATCAATAACTCCTGGTCGAAAGGTAATTGTGAGAATAAAAGCTCTCTGCCGTCGTCACGACTTAAGAATTCTGATAAATGGACGCTTTGTGCATGTCAGAGACGTATAAGCGGGGTGGTGCTGGCTCACCTGCTACTAATATTCGTGCCAGTGATATCGTCACCTGTCAGGGTACTCGGTAGTAGCACTGCCAATGACAGGCCATGTTTTAGGAGGTCTGATATGACCTCCGATACTCTTGACATCAGATTAGTAACTTTTGCTGCATACAAGACTTCAGTTTCTACAAAGAGAAACTTTGGTTTGGTCTGTCGGTATCTGTCAAGCACGCCCTTCGCAAGTAAGGAAGCAGTCACTGCGAGTGAGATTGTCTTCGACACCTTTGACCCCATATCGGGGGAAGTACTTGTGAAAATGCCGCCAACACTTGCCGTAGCAAGCATGAGGACAATCGTTGTGATTGAATTTGTGGTAATTGCTACAGGGTGCAGAAAAGATTTAGAGTATGATGGAAGGACAACAAGATAGTACATACCCGCAACCCTATCACCTACAGACAGACCGTAGACCCTCATGGCCCCAGCCATCTGGCGAACCAGTTCTCGCAAAGCGCGAAACGTAACACGAACGACAGTACCCGATTCTCTAATTTCTGTACAAGCGAGCGCGTCATCGTTTCTGCGGAGGATATTCTCCGCATAATTAAGTCTGGCTCCAGGAAACCATCGGGGAGTTTCGACAAAACGTCCAACTTCCAGAACCTAAGAGAGATAGTGTACAAGGTATACGACGATGAGGAGTGGTGCAGACAAACTCGGTGGGGCGGGTGAGAGTATACAATACCAAGGTAGCGCCACAAATCCATCCAGAACTCGTAGTTACTCACAGAGTACCTATGAAGGTCGTGATAGTTTTCTGAGTGGTCGAGTCAAGCTTTATAATGCGTGGGCTGACTAGAACGCACGAAGGTTTAGTTCGGGATGTTGTCGGTTGACTGCTCGTCTGAATGCCTCGACATTGGTTGCAGAGGGGTTGCGAGGTGAGTAGAGCAAGCGTGGTTGAGCATACATGTTGAGGGAAAGCTAGGAAGGCTTTAGGATCTCAGTACTCAGTGCTCACGCACTCACGGACCATAATGTGAGTTTCATAGATTTTCGACATCATGGTACCGTGAGACTCAGCCAGTGGGAAGAAAGTCAGGGCCTGTCAAGGATAACAAATTGCATAACTAGACTCTAGTGACTTATTTTTTTGAATATCCATGACACAATTGATCGTGCTTCAAGTAGTATCCAGATTTCCACGCCCCTCCCATTGGTTCCAATGTCAACATATGGTACAACTCGCCATGTCCCAGCAGGGACACCGTCATCCAAGGAGCGTGTTACTGACTATCACACCACCTTATTCCGTCGCTTGACATGGGAAGGTACTATTCCATTAGAAATTCGAGTTGACCCCAAGGAGCTTCCTGCTAACTCTGATCGCGGTCTCGAATGCTACTACATTCAAGCCCCTCGAGTCAGCTATCTCCCTCTTTTACTGCCAGAGATCCGTCGCTTTCTGATGGATGTCGTGTTTGACGAGGTTGCTGCCAAAGTTCTTAAAGAGGACGATTGGTGGTTTGAGAGCTTTGAAGGCACGCTGTTGAAATGGTATGAGCCATCGATGTTATCGCCACTTAAATGTGTTCTATGCTCATCAACATATTTCGGTCTTAGGCATTGGCCTGTCGGACTCATCTATGACAACCATACCATATCTACCTCCATCCGCCCTTCTTCGTCCCAACTTCAATCAGCCTCCCCACCAATGCGTCTTGTGCTTCACCTCGCATCTCCGCCAACAGAGAAGCTCCTTCAATCTCCCAGTGCAGAAGCTTGTAAACTGGCATTCATGGGTCAACTGAAGGAAGCAGACTTCATACGGTGGGGTAGCACAAAACGGATGACAGGTCTAAGAAAGGTGGATCAAGACGCGATATGGGAGGGCATCAGAGATCGTATGTATCACAGCCTAGCTTTTTTGACGAATATCTTTTCAACTTACGTCCTATTCAGATAATTTCGAACATTACTGGCGGGTTGCTTCCAAAGTTACACCAACGGCAGGAACCACTCGTTCTCAATCACCTGTTCTGTCTGCCACTGTCTCATTGCACAGTCGGCCGCCTTCTGCAGATGGACCATCTGAACGTGATGGAGCATACAATGTTAGAAGTGTGCCTGTGAGAATATATCTTCCAGACGGTCCTGTTTTGCAAGATTTGGTACCACCACTCCTAGAAGACGGTAGGCACCGACTCTTTCCTTCGAATACTGTCCACATTATAACCAATATTTTGGTTTAGGCTCAGCAAATACTCTTGCCCACTTTCTCACGACTCATATACCTCTCCTCTTCCCACCACAGTCCCGCCCATCGACGCCAACCTATGACAGCTCAAAGCACCCTACACTTAATATTCCTACTTTAGCTTATGCATTAATACAGGGCGTTCAGTCACCGCCTGAAGCAGAGATGGCTTGGCTTGGTGCTTGCATGGCAGGTGCTGATGGTTGGCTCAACATCTGCATAGGGATTGCTGGCTAGGAGGAATCTACATATACCCTGTCGGTAAAGAACGATATCATATTGGTTGAATTGAAGTTACTTTCTATAAGTACTGTGTATGCAAGCACCTGATGAATATATTAGAAGCAACAGCTGGGCAATCACTATGTTAACATCTTATCATTAATATGAGAGTCATTCTACGCGATTTAATATCGTGGTGGCGCATGTGTGGATATGAGTTTCACTATCTGCTTATGCTATGTCCAATAGCGGCGGCTGTTACTATGTTTGCACCTTTATACTTCTAGGAATTTTGTTAAACATCACTACAGTCGACTGAGCTGATGTGATGTCACACTCTCACAAACTCAGTGAGCGAATAAGAAGTGCGTTATGTCATTCCAGGCCAGTCAAATATCAAACTTGACAATCTGCTCACCCCCACCTCGATCAATCTTCACGAGTCTCTTAGCCACGCAGCCATACAAGATACGTGTAGTGCCTTGAGCGACAGCGCCAACACCGCTACCTGAATTAGCTTTCTCAGCAAGCTTATCTTTCGCCTTGTTGAGAGGAAGCGAGAAGTGGGGAGGGCTGGCTAGTAATGAAAGAAGTAGATGTGCGGTCAGTATTTGTTGAGATGTAGGAGGAGTGGGTAGTCCAGTTGACAGGGACGAGACACTTGACACTGTTGGAGAGGCTGGTGGGGGGGACAGAGCTGATAGTGATTGAAGGTGTGCACTTCTCCGTTACGAGCACAATCAACAGATAAAGCGCAGATTAGACAAGAGAAACTCACATGGTCTCTTTCGCTCGGGGAGTTTTGTTGCCAACCCCATGCCCAGATGTGTCGAAAGCATGGCCAGGCATGATGATGTCACCAATGGTAGTCCAGATTTTAGCCTTGGCTAGGTTTGGTTCAATGAATCACCACGAATAAGGGTATGATCGCACCGTTATGCGCTCAACCTCGCCGTTGATTCGGATTTTTGGTTGCCTCGTATTAAAAGTGTCCAATGGGGCAGGCGGATTATATTCTTGAGTTTCCTTTACCAGTGGTACCTGGATGTCAGGTGCTGGTGTGGGCTTCGAGAGAATAACTCTCTCCTCTCTCCAGCTTAAAGTATCTTGTAGTTCTACTTCCTGATCGATTTGGTCATTGAAATCAAAATCTCCGCGACGGTTTAGCGGTGCCAAGGGAGACACCGCAAGTGAGTCATCTGACACATTGAGTTGAGGTGTGGCCCCACTCTTCCGCATACGGGGGAGAGAGCTTGTAAATGAAGCTGTAGAAATATTTCCCAAATCAACGTGTTCATCCAAAAGGTTATCGGAAAAGCGAAGCGTTCTTGCTGTGGCAGCCGGTGTGTTCCAAAAATTATCCTCTTGTGGGGATGATGGTGGATGACTTTTGGGGTTGGCCTGTAACGCAGTGTGTGTAGTTTTCTTCCTACTTGAGGCAGCTTTTGAGGAGGACGCGTTTTTCTTCTGCCAAATAATATTATAATTAATGCTATTCAGCAGGTGCCGCGAAGACGTACACGTTCTTGAAGTACGACAATCCGGGCCTGGAGTTCCTGAACACGCCTCTCTTCATTTTCAGCGAGGACTTTCGACGGTGGTCCTTGGGAGGATTGAGCCTGACAACAACTGTCGTACATTGAACGGGGTAGCAGGCACGCGAACTGACTTGGTGGAGGGTCTCAGTGAGACTTTGAATACTTTTGTGCACGAGAGCCAACCTCTCCAGAATTTCGGTAACCTGAGAGTGTGCACGAGGCATGGGCCGAATAGCGTGGCTATTGCAGATGAGGGAGGTGTGGGGAACGCTGGGGCGATGGTACTCACTAGCGATCGATGCACTTGAGAGCAGCATGTGCATAAACTTCAGGCTCGACATCCTTTGCGTCGCGTCGAGGGGGGTGTTTGCGCAGCGGGGTGGCGCCAGTAAACTCAGCTCGGGCGACTTGGGGTGTAGGCGACTTGAGAGAGAAGAGACCGAGCTCAGAGGGGTCAATGTCGCGTATAAGGTCGCCAAGGGGGAGATTAAGGACAGCACGCGTGAATGGGCGGGCAACGGCGGCGGCGGTGTGGGCGGCAGTGGCGCGGATGGCCCGGGTGTTGCGCGACAGACGATCGATCTGGTCAGAGAGTGAGGCCATGTGTGACATGGTGTGACATTCTACCAACAACGAGTGACCAACAGCCTCGACGACCCGGACAAGTGTCCTAACTCCATCCTCTACAGCATCCAGCTGCGCATATACCCACCCCTCATGCAGTGGGAGCCCCTGCCGCTCATCGTCTACGGCTATGCTATACATCCCCTCACCCCCTCTCGCCGTGATACACGCATATCCACCCGCAACCGTCTCTCCACTGTCACCGAGGCTTCTGCAGACGACAACCTTATCCATCGCGATGTTGTCTCACTGGAAGTTGGCGACGAGGTCTACGCGTTCGAAAAGTATACCCCAAGAAGTAAAGAACCCGTAGAAGGTGTCTGGTACAGAGGGTTTGTCATGATCTCAACTTACCACATTACCCCGCTTATTTCCTGCATCTAGTTACGTGGTTTGCACAACTCGGCGCCCCCCCGTAACGTGGGCATTAAACGATCCATCGTCCTCAACCGCTATCAGGACTCCTGCTAAAATCGAGGAACCTCAGCAAGTATTCATTGGAATCTTTCCTGCCTCCCATATCTTTATCCGTGATGAACTTTCTGACGCTGAGGGTCGCCTCCCGGACCTTGCCCTCGGCAACACAACCAACGGTCTGAACGGCCACGGCAGTCCCCACGGGCATAGTAGCGTTATTTCTGATGCGCTCTCCTGGAGAAAGGGAGGTTCCAGTATTGGGATGGATACTTTGAGGGAAGAAGACGAAGAACCAGATCCCTACTCTCGTAAGTCTTTCAGGCTGGGACCACCGCCTGACCAAGCGAATTCCTCCCGCGCCGCGTTACAAGTGTATCCCGCTAGCCTGCGTTCATCCTCTCCCGCCGACTCCCATGTGAAAGCCCTCCCCCCGCGTCCATCCCTTAAATCCGGAGATGATACCGCTTCTGGTGCTACCCAACCTATCATCGACGAAATCGCTTCCGCATTGCGTGAATGGCATACATTGATGTTCACCTACCTTGCTCGGCGGGATTACAAGTTATTCCATATTGTCCGGGAGCACATCGAAGCACTTCATTTGGGTCGACGGCAGCTCCTGGCTCAGACGTTGGGTGCAGAGGAAACAGTTAATATGCGCCGCGAGTGCGTCACTAGACTCGTGAGCGGTAATCTTGTGCAGGGATTGGATGTCATTGTCCGCCATCCAACATGGGGCGGCCTTGTAAGCGTTGACGTTGAGGGAGATGTTGATCCTCGGAGTTGGGTCAGTGCAGTCCGAATGTATGCCATGCAAACTTCGTTGGCCTATCTTTCACTATCTTCTGATGAAGTGCGGCCGTATACTCTTGGTCCCAGTACAGACTATATTCCTGTTGGTCCTTTACCCACTCCCGCACATTCTGCCTTCCCCGAACTTCCCAACCATGGGCGAACTCGCTCTCTTGGGTGCCTAGGGCCACTACAGCCAGCTAAGCCTCAAACGGTGAAGTTCTATCATATTTTCCTTGACGTTCGTGCTTTTGTAGCCACCCCGTGTGCTCCGGGAGAGACTGCAGAGCTATTCTTCTCACTGTACAAGAAGCAAGGAACGCAGTTTGTTACCGAAGAGTTCTGTGCAGTTCTCAATCACAACGGTGTTTTGGCTCGCAATCCAAATGGTCGCATTCGAACACTCTTCACAGACTTAGCGCCCTCTGATGTGGTTGACCCAATATACTTGGTTTGTCGTATTGTCCGGAACGGTACGTTGAAACTTGGAAATCATGTCAGCTCTACCACACATCTGGAACGTGGGAGAAGGGGCTCTGAAGCCTCAAGGCCTGATACCAATTCGAGCACCATATTCGGCGATGCAGACTCCGAAGGCAAAGGGTTTTCGCCTACCGACTCTCCTTCTCAGACACGACGACCTTTTGGTTGCGCCGTCTTGGAACTCACTCAGCTCAGCAAGATGACTGCAGAGCACGTTGATGTCACCCCCTTACGTGAACATACAATGTCCATTTTTGTCCCGACAAACGAGGTGTCATTTTCGATGATTCACCAAAACATCATCAACAACAATGTAAAAGAATTTGAGAAATCCTCTCGGTGCGCGAGTTCTTTAGAGTAACTAACTTTCAATCTGAGTTTCATCGGACTATAGGGCGGATAGTTTAGCTATTTCTATCAAAGTGTTCCGGGGTGATTCAGAAACTATCATACGAGAGAACACATCATTATTGCAAGACGCTCCTCCAACGTTACGTCTTGGCTTCCCCGATGTTGTCTTTCCCGGAGACGTTCGCAATGAACTCTACATCAAGCTTTGGTGCGGCGATTTCACGTCATCCCACGCCTCAACTCCGCGCCTGAGCGTGGCCAACTTAGCGAGAGGCCAAATGGGGGCATCGTCAAATAATGTCCAAGTGACGGTAGAAATAAGAGATCACCAAGGGATCACCGTGGAAGACGCAATCTCCCAAGGTAGCGGGGAGCCTCTCATGGCCAGGTTCCATTCTATGGTCTTCCTGCGTTGCAATGAGCCCACGTTTGGCGAACTGATCAAGATACAACTTCCCCTCGAGGAAAAACCATTTTGGCACTTATTCTTTACTTTCCGTAATCGCACGGGGAAAGAAAGAGCGAATGGCAAGAATGGAGTCGACGCATCAGATCGTCCATTCGCATTTGCTTTCCAACCCTTGTTCCCCGACAATCATGCCTTCGTTGAAGATGGCAGTCGCATGCTTATTATGTATCGTGCTGACAAGCTAACGGTACTTCCAGCTGAGGTTTATCTAACTGCTCCATCCTGGTTACTCGCAGGGCAGAAACCAGATCAAATCGCGATCCCCGCTGAAATGCTACGTATGGCTCCTCCGTTGAGGGATACTTTGACAATTCGTTCCTCTCTTTGCTCTACCCGATTCACCCAGAATTCGGTTCTGCTTCACCTATTGAGTTGGGAGAAGCTGAACGACAAAGAACTTCTCTCAGCAATCCTCTCCAAATTCACATTCGTCGGCGAAGGGGAAATTGTCAAGTTCCTTCGTGACATCTTTGATTCCCTCTTCAGTATTTTAATTTCCCAGAATAATCAGTCAGGGGAGATGGATCACCTGGTTTTCAATGCCTTGGTCACCGTGCTTGGCATCGTGCAAGACCGGCGCTTTAGCAATTTTCAACCAGTCCTAGACGTTTACATCGAGAAACATTTCAACTGCGCAGCAGCCTCCGGCCACATGATTCATTCCATGAATCGCTTACTTGACAACCCAACAGGCACAGACACAGCGTCCCCTCTCCGTGCTGCCCTGAAAGTTTGGCATTATATATTCAAATTTATTGCCCGCTCACGGGAGCTTCAGAAAGCGAAGGAAATAGGCATGGGTGGTGATACCACTGCGGAACATCTGGACAGCGCATTCAAGCGGGAGTTGCGATCCCACTTATCAGAGGTCACACGCATGATGTTGACTTCTTCACCTCCTTCCATCATCGGTACGCAGACGATTGCACTGCAGCATTTTACTTCCATTTTGCCCGAGCTAGCCAAGATATTTTCAACAGTCGAGCTCGTCTCCATAGTCACTACCTTTGCCAACGCGGTAACTGTCGGTAAAGGCAAGATCCTGATTTGGAAATTGATCATGTATCTGCAAATTGTGAAAGGGTTTTTATTTGACAACACGCAATCTCGACTTCTCCTGGTCGAGGCTGTTGTTGGCTGGATCAAGCCTCACTTTGGCCGTTATGATGAGTACGTCCATACTCAGTCGAACGATAATGAAGCAGCACGGGATGCAGCTCGGGTCGGCTGGCTGGAGAGCATACGAATATGTGTTACAATTGTCGCTGTGATGCTGGACAAGCTGCAAGAAAACCTAGTAAATCCTACTATTCGTGTGGACCGCATGGCTTTGCGGGCTGAACAAGATAATGTTGAATATCTGTTGTCCCTCTTACCTCGGTAAGCTGCCGAGAACTGCAAGTAAACGACCGACTGACCTTTGCTGCAGACTACTGGATTCGTATCGGGAGTTCCAAAATCCTGCCTCACGCAAAGCTGTCGAACGATCGCCAACTACCCTGAAGACACCGATTCCCATAACTTTTCCTGAATCGTACCCCTTCTCCCTACTGGCCTACCTACCCCGCGGACCTAACAACACGCCCTTACCAGGCGAAGCGGATACCTTGTTTAATCCTGGGTTGGGGGAGACAGCAATTGTTTTTCTGGTTCTCATCCTTTCCTCCCCAACGAAACACATCCTGGATTTCCTTGAGAACAGTCTTGAAATCGAAGGCCGAGACAGATTTGTCACTCTTACATCACACTTTTTCAACGTGGCGACGTCGATATTGGAGAACGATGCCTTCCCAAGGTCTTGGCTCAATGTCAACATTCTGGCTCATAAAGTATTGATCAAGATGATGGATCCTATTGCCACCATGATGGAGAAGGACTTCATTCCGCCTCAGGAATCCGAATCCCAGTTTGATGCCAATCTATGGAGGGAGTGTTTGTACATGTTACTGAAGCTTCTGTCTTCAGACCAACTTGTAATTGAAGAATTCAGCCCGCAGGTAAGGAAATATTTGCAGTGGCCTCGCTGCCTGAACTATCTGACCACATAAAAATCAAAATCTAGAAACGTCGTGCAGTATGGCGGCTTGCCGGAGATATTCGAGGCGAGGGTGCATCCATACTATTGAGCCTTTGGCAAGCACTGGGATGGGACGAACATATTTCTAGCAACGACGGCGAAGCCCCGATCCGTTATGGCGTGAGCAGACCAAAGCCAAATCTACTCTCGGGATAACCTGGCTAACCATTTGCTCCAGGGCTACCAAGCATACCTTCATTCGCTGGTGGGGCATGTTGTTAATTTGTGTCTCAGTCACCACGACCAACTACGGAATAATGCGGTTCAAATCCTCTATAGCATGATTGTATCTGAATACCACCAGTCGGAGCATTTTGACGAGATCGAGAACGAATTGGTAACGCGGTTAGATTCCTTATTCATGTCAGACAGCAAGGGTGATGACATCTCTCGCGCGTTTTTCATCGGACAACTCCGCCACCTTTTTGAGACGTCTAATGTTGACGATCAGCTTCGGGAACGTGTGTCCAACTTTCTAGATTCGGTGGACCTTTTTTTGGAACTTTTATTGAGCGTACGGGCCTTGCCAGAGGGTGAAGAATTTGCTGACGATCGGGTTATAGCCACGGTGTGGACTTTTATACACTTCCCCTACCGGTTTTACTGATTTTCATGGTAGTTGAGGTTGATGAATTTCATCCGGCGGATTGGACGGGACGAAATTTATATCAAATATGTTCACCAGCTTGTCAACGTGAGTGAATCCATTTTTAGGCAAGGAGCTACAACTGACATGCGGACAGATGCACCTCCAGTCACAGAATTATGTCGAGGCCGCTCTGACGTTGAAGCTTCACTCTGACCTGCACGAGTGGGATTTGAACTCGTTTGTGGGCCCCATGGAAGATCTAGGCCTTCCTCAGCAATCACACTTTCACCGGAAGGAAACTCTGTGCCTCTTGATTCTTGACTATCTCGGTATTCTATCCACTTGTATCAGCAAGGCGAAATTTCTCACAACAGTATACTAACAGGCAAAGGCAAGGCCTGGGAGCGTGCCATTGATATCTGCAAGGAACTGGCTTATCAGCATGCGGAAGTCACGTTCAACTAGTACGTTTGGCAGAACTGGCTTCGATATATTGTCTGATGGCTTGTTCAGCACTCGACTGTCAGAGATTCTTCGACACCAGTCGATCCTCTATGAACACATAGTTAACGAACAACGGTATTACCCAGACTATTATCGGGTCACGTTTTATGGAAACTTTCCTGGCGCCATTCGTGATAAGCGTTTCATTGTAAGTGCTCTCGCTTTACGGCAGTCTTTTACTGATCTAGCTGGACAGTACCGTGGATATGAATGGGAAAAGTTTGGTGCATTCTGTGAACGTATGCTAAACAAACATACAGGTGCTCAACTCTTGAAGACTCTTGGAGACCCCCCTGTGGATATACGTTTTGGGAATGAGCAGTGGATCCAGTGCACTGCGGTCACACCGGAACCTGATCGTACACGGCCCATATTTACGAACCCAGACGTTCCATTGTCGGTTCGTACGTACTACGAGCACAGGTGAGTCATGATTAGTTGATGTGTACGTAGCGGATCTGATGTCAGGAATAATAGTGCCATCAATCTGTTCAGTTCTTCTCGGCAAATCAAGAAAAGCACGCGGGATGGCACAGAAGAGATTTGGCTCGAAAAGACATATTACACGACGGAAGAGGCGTTCCCGACTGTTCTACGGAGATCGGAGGTAGTGGGCTTGGAGGTTGCTGAAATCTCACCTCTTGAAAATGCTCTGAATGAAGTAGAGCAAAAGACAAAAGAGCTTGCGGCGCTGAACCTCAAGTACCAGGCACTGGCCAAGACGGCACAACTGGTGTCTACGAATGCGCTGGCCATGTCGCTCAACGGTGCTGTGGATGCGCCAGTGAACACTGGCATTGCATCATATCGGCAATTGTTCTTTAGTCCCGACTATGTGGCGCGAAATCCAGAGCGAGCGGAACTGGTAGACAAACTGCGGAGTGCGATAGATGACCAGGTGCGGGTGATTGACAGTTGTCTCAAGTTGCACGGGCATCTGTGCCCGCCGGAGTTTATACCGTTCCACGAGACGCTGGAAAAATTCTTCAAAAAGAACTTTCGGGAGGAAATCCGGCGGTTGGCGGTGGACGGGCTGTCAGACTCGATCTCGGCGTCTGTGCAGTCACACTCGAAGGCGGCGTCGTCGTACCAAGCGTCGCTGTACGAGCAGTCAGTGCAACGGACACCGTCGACAGCGCGTGGGAACTATGGGCTTGCACCGCTGCAGCTTGGGCAGGCTCCGCCACCGCCGTCGTCGTCATCGTACCCGCCGGTGTCGCCGACGAGCACGAAGAACCTGATGCCGCCGCACCTGAAGCAGACGCCGTTGCAACGGCATCTTGCCCATCTTGCGCGGCACGGGATCAATGGTGTGTCATCGGCACCGGGGGAGAGCGGGGGGAGCGATTCATTGTCGGTAGAGTCGCCGAGGAATTCGTTTGTAAATGTAGGGAATGCGGTACATTCTTCAGCGGGAGGGGCCCAGACATCGGGAACGTCGGTGGCGCCGTCGCATGTGGGGAGTTTTGGATCGTTTGGGTCATTAAAGGGGCGATTTTCTCGGTTTGGGAGTTTGAGTTTTGGGCGGCGCACGCGAGCATGAACGGACGTACAATTTATGTATTATTGTTACAAGATCTACGGAGAGCAAATAATAGACATAATAATGATAGTAGGAAAAGTGTTACATGTATATAGACGGATCAGGACCAATATGCAGGAAATGTTTCGTAAGCAACGTCAGAATACGGTTGTGTGACGTCATAGGCGGGGTAATCGACGGCCTTGTAGTCGGGCCACTCGCCAGTGACAGAGCTACTTGCGGGGTCGTACAGCTGAAATGAGGTGTCCATGGGAGAGCACAGTTCAGACTCGTCTGGCGAGGCCATGTAGGGAAATTCTTCGTGGAGGATGGCGGCGTGGACGACTGGCTGCTCATAGTCAGCTTCTTCGGAGCCTGTAGAGGACTCGGAGTCGGGGTCCTCGACAGGTATAGTGGACGTATCGACGGTCTAAACATTGAGTTGAAAGATTCTTGGAAAGAAAAAAAGAAAAAACTTACATATTTGGAGAGAATCTTGTCCAAAGCTTGGTCAAGCAACGACCATTCGAAAACTTTCAAGTCTTTCTCGATATTGCGGGGTTTGGGATCTGGAAACTCCATGATACGTTGGAAAAAGTCCTCAAAGCCATGCTTGTGTTTGGATACGGTGGTAGGGCGGAGGCCTTCGAGGTTACGCCTGATGCGGTTCTTTTCCTCGACAGGAAAGTCGCTGTCGGTGAGACGTTCGAGGAGAAATATGATGTCGACAGAGGTGACGTAGCAGAGGTCAGATTCCTCACGGTAGATGCAGGAAATGACGCTGTCATTGTCGCAATAGTCATCTGCTTTGATGGGCTCACAAGAGACGATGAGACGGCGGCCGTCCTGGACCTTTGTGAAGCGGACAAGGCGGCGTGCAACTGCGGTTTCTGTAGGCGACCAGTCGAGGCAGATGTCTTGAAGAGGAGTGATGATGTCGAGAATAGGAGTCTCGAGATGAGAGTCGGAGCCCTTTGGACGGATGAGAGAGTCGTGCTTTGAGCGACGGTGGAGGTGGACATGAGAGGCCGAACGGAGGCGGGAGGGAGATGGAGAGGAGATAGACTGGGAGGCACCACGTCTCCGGAAAGAGGAGGAGGTGGCGGTGTGTATGCGAAGCTTGGGTTTCTTTGGGGCTGGGTCTAGACGCAGTGTAGCATATAGCGGGGAACGGGGAGGAGGAGGAGGGTGGGGGGACGCACCAGGGACCCAGTAGGAGAACTCGCCGAAAGTGGCAGTGTCGAGGATGGTATTGTCGTTGTTCAGGGCCTGGACAGAGACAAGGACCTTTGTGTCGAGAGATTCGAGAGGTGGGGCGACAGCGTCGAGTTGCCAGCGGCCATAGTGGACATCGTGGATCTCACGGACAGTAGTAGGAACAGGCTTTGTGCCAACGACGAGACGAACATAGATCTCCTCTGCAAAGTCAGGGCGGAAGTGAATGCGAACAGAAATGGGAGCTCCCTGCTCGCCCTCTGCTGGAGAATAGCCAAGGACGTGGATGATGCCAGTAGGAGAGACGACAGGCGACGGCGGCGAGGACATGGTGGTTGAGAAGAAGGAAAGAAAATAAAGCTGCATTATATCGAAAAGTGCTTTGTTATGTAGGCCAAGCCCCTATCGCGCCCGATCTCATCTTGTCTCATATATCCTGCACCCTACATGCCGCGCTGTCCACCCCTCATTCCACTCCCGGACAACGGGCGGGACATGGCCCTCGGTCGTCAACACACGCCCGCATCCCACACACTGCTCGGTGAAGAGACCAGTGTACGCCACGAGCAAGTCCTTGTATGTCGATTAGCACCTATTTGGTTTTCGTCGGTGTCCACATACCACTACACTCTGCACCGCCACCGACGGCTGAGCCTGCACCATCTTTGCGATTTGTTGTGATAGTTGCCGATAAACTGTATAATCTGATTGAGAGTGTGGCCATTTCTAATACAATTTTGTTAGTGCAAGGTGATGATAATATCATTATAAAGAGTGTAACCCTCTCTCTTGGCCCAAATACAGTCACACTCTCCGTCTCTAGCACTCCTCCTTCACCCATTGCCAGCGTCAGATATCCAGTCAGCACATCGGGGATCGTCAATCGCACCACCGTTCCTGCTTGATCGCCTCCACGCGTCCGTCTCCACAGATCCAGCCGCGATGCGTGCCCAGAATTAAATTCCCGGATATAAACGGAAACACCCTCGTTTTTCAGCCCCGCCTCCTCCTGAGCTGGAAATACAACCGTCGCTTTATCGTCCAATCCAACGTATGGCCGCGGTGACACTGCCGATACACTCCTCCTAAATGACAACGCTCGTTACCTCTTATTCCTCCACAACATACCTATCCACCTACCTTCGCTTCCGCCGTAAATTGGGGTGAACATCTCGTCCATCTGCCTCCAAACTCTCTTTTGCCCTTCGCAATGCCTCCTGAACTGCCTCTCCACGAATCGTTTCTGCCACGTCCTTTACCTGCTGGAAATCCAGTCGTGTGCCTTTGGCCAACTGTAATGGAATGTGTCGTAGCGTCTGCAGACGACTATGTACATCTGTAAGTAGCTGAATCTGCGCTTCCATGATGATGATGGTTCGAGTTGTACTTGTACACGTGACTACTACGTCCAAGTCCCTATCCCCACCAATCCACCCCAACCACCGTCCACCCTTCCTACTACAAAAAATAAAACAATTCCTCCTGTCATTGCCGTGCTCACCACCCTAAATCTAAAAGTGTCTTTTAATTCACCCAGCAACTTATCCAGTTCCGCCTCCGTATGCGGCAATACACCTCCTTCCGCGATCTGAGAAATATAAGCACATGCAAAGAAACTGGAACATCCGCACAACTCGCCTCTCCACTCTGCGCCCATTCGGACAATCCCAGCTCGCCAAGAACCAGTTCCGCTGTCTGAAAGTCTCCATTGCCCAGCCACAATCCTACATCACCCGTGTCGTCGCTCTCACTCCCCTGTCCTGCCAGAATACTCGAGCACGATTTTGCTGCCGCTGCCGCTTCCGCAGCCCGTGCAAGCCGGTGTAGATAATCCTTGGCCGCGTCAGGCAGTGGTCGTGTACCAGGGAAAAGTACCAGTTTTTCAGCATCAAATGACGATCGCGGAGCATTATCGTCCACAAACGACTGTATCTCGCTAATCATCAACGCAGTAGACGCAATCGCAGCAGCAGAGGCGTGCTCGAGGCCATTGGCCGCCCCGACAAGCCGCGCAAGATCGTTCCTGTTGTGAACCAAAGCGAGATCCATGTGACGTTATGTAACACGCGTGACATAAAATTACAACTCCTCCTCCTCCCATGTTGGCTGCTCGCCATGTCCGTCCTCGAGCTCTGCTCTGGTCGTCGTCTGCAACGTCGATACGCCTTATAATTGTCCACTCACGCTTCCTCTCCATCCCCGTACCCTCCCCAAAGCCCTCATCTCCTCCCGACGCCCATCTGTCCCCCGCCCAACGTAAGCAGAAACTCGACCTCAGGCCAGCACCAATACGCCCCTCAAAGTCCACCGTATCCGCCACTTATGTCCCCACGAAACCGACCGTGCCGCTCCCACAACCCAAACCTACACCGTCTCTCGCAGCCGCAAAGGAAGAGGCCAGACATGATGTTGAGGCGGCCGAGGCACACGGCGTTCTCAAGCCCCCACCGCCAGGTGCAAAATGGGCCAGACGCACCATCCACAAGGCTGTTGAGATTGTCGTGCGTGCATAAAACCACTCATACTACTACTCCTACACTCACATTTCTGTAGAAATTCTACTATCGCGGCGTGAAACTCATCTTTACCCGTCGAAAAGAGATCAGCCTCATCCGCGCACGAATTAGAGCAGGTGGCAGTCCTCTTACACGGTCAGAGTACCGGCTCATATGCACTCAAAAGTCGGACATTAACAAGTATGTGCGGCCCGTCCCTGACTACTCTCCATTACTCATACTCTGCTCTCAGGGTTGTGCCATTTTTATTCATCGCCCTCATTTTAGAAGAGGTCATTCCCCTCATTGCCATTTACGCTCCCTTTATGCTCCCCTCTACCTGCATCCTGCCCTCTCAACGCGACAGAATCGAAGAACAGCGTACAGCAAAGGCACTCGCCTACTCTGCCGAGTACCGCTCCCTCTTTGCCAAGCTCAAGCACAAAGAGTCGCCTGCTGGCCATATCTCCCTAGATGCTATCAAGGAACTGGGTGCAGTAACCGCCGTCTGTGGGCAAGTCGCACTTTATCACCCTCCTGGACACCATTAACCTCTCATCACCAGACTCCTGAGACTCTCCACAACCGGTTTCGATGCCTTGCGGATACGACGCATCCGGCAGCATTTGCAATTCATCGCCAAGGACGACCAACTGCTCGTCCAGGACAACCTAATAGAACACCTGCCACAAAAGGGCCTCGAAGAGGCTCTTGGAGAGCGTGGCATGTATGTACTTACTATGACCTTTTTCTTTACTTTCTCACCTCTCTCTAGTATTGCCCATGGTCTTACCCTCAAGACTATGCAATCGCACCTGACATGGTGGCTTGAGTCCATCGGCCAATCGACATCCGAGACACGTCGTCTTCATTTGTTGATAAATAGACTATGATGACCATATACATGTTTTGCTAATATTCGCACCCCCTACTACTGCATATAATATACATCATCCTCTAGACCGCACCAGCGCCAGCGCTTCCCAGCACCGCAGGTCTGATGGTGCAAGCATGATCGCCTTTTGACTTTCCCGTAACGCCTTGGCCTTGTTACTTTGTGAGTGGGCGGTAGCTCGTAGGCTCAGCAACATAGGCAATTCATCAATGGAGGTCTCCTCCGAACCAGCTAGTAAGGCGACGGCAGAGTCAAACTTCCCTTCTTGTATCAACAGTGTTGCAAGCGATGCCCGTGCTTCAGAGCGAGAAGGCTCTGCAAAAACTGCACCTTGGGCGACAGATACCGCCTTCTGGACATCCTGCCGACCAAGATAGTACTGCGCTAAAAGGTACTCGACGTCGCGCCCCGGGTCCAGTTCATGACGCTGTTCCAGTGGCAGCGATAGGATCTCAGACAGTGCTGCATCCACCAGACTCTCGTCATCCGTGAGTACACCCATGCCTGCAAGCGTCGTTATTGCCGTCAAGTTTTCCGGGTCCATTGAAATGCTTGTCAGAGATGTCAGTATTACCCCGCCCTCCCGCGGAAAAAAGAACCCACCATTCGAGCAGCTGATCCTTTGAAGTCTTCTTAAATTCGTCGGTCTGGATAGCCCACATTGTCCGGGCAAGCAGTACCGTGACTTGACCTCTCAATCCCTTGTCGTCCCCAACTCCCTCCAGTGCAGCCTCAAAGCTTGCCAGTGCCGCCTCCAGATCCCCCTGCATGAAACTAGCCAGCCCTGATCCAAACAGTGCTTGCGTACGCAACACCCTTGTCTCAGGCTCGTCATTGTCTGGTAGTAGTCCCAATGCGCTTTCAAACGATTGTGCGGCGCCTTTGAAGTCACGCAGTGCGAGGCGGATGCGTGCGGCATTCGAGTTGGCTATCGTAAATTGCCGCTCCACGGCAGTGTCCTCTGAAACCTCGTAGGCCTCTTCCAGTATTGTTATGGTACGTGCAAGTAGGCTCGCGGCCGTTTCAAGGTGCCCAAGGCTCTCGCACACGAGGGCGAAAAGATGGAGACCGGTAGCATCATCCGGACGTCGACTGCAGTATCGATCAAGGACAAAGAAAGCCGGAAGTAGAACTTGAATCACGTCGTTCTCGCTGTGCTGGTATTTATGGAAGGAGCAGGTAGCAAACTCGAGGTCTCCTTCAGGCTAAATAGAAAAGAATATTTAGAGGCAGCTTTGTGCCCTTGGCTAGCAACTAACTCACTACAGTTGGTAGCAAACTTGTGGCATGCTCGAACATGGCAGCGGCCTCACTGCCATGTCCATTTGACGTAGCAACAAGCGCTTGACCAATCCACGCAACGGCATAGTCTGGATCTAGCGTCTGTGCTCGGTAAAGGGACTCATTCGCAAGCGCAAGATCTCCATGGTAAAGACACAACAAACCGAAATTCGTCCATGCAACAACGTTCTATCGTAGAAATGATCAGTCATATCTAGTACGTAGGGTGGCAATGGTTTTACCTTTGAATCAATATCCAATGCCTTTATATATGCGTGTTGAGCATTTTTCGCATTGGAAAGAAAGTATACATCTCCGAGTCCTATCCAGTATAAGTTGTTCCCAGAGTCCTCGCGCAAGGCTTGGGTCAACAAAGAAACTATCTTGGGCTGTACACCGTCGCTCCTCACGGATTTGACGGCCCATGTATGGAGTGCGATCCCAAGGTCAAACCATGCACTGCCATTCTTGGTCGAACCTTCAGATGAACTGAGGGATAGTCGATAGCTGTAAGCCGCCAATGCAAATTCGAGTATCTGCAACCCCGTTACGAACTGGTCGCCTGGAATTGCCGGCGGAGAAATGAGTCCAAGCAGGTGATCACTCTCACTTGGTAGCATAGACAACACTTCTCCCAGAACCTCGCGTACTACAGTTTCCTCCTTGAAAGAAGACCGTGTAGACAGTGCGTAAAGGGCATCGCCCACTGTTTTCCATACAACACTACGAAATCCACGGCTTTCTTGTATGGTCTTCAAGCCCACAGATATACACCTGGACAAGGACCCTTCTGCCCTGCTTTGGAAGCCCTCTGATGACTCCCACCGCCCTTGATCAAGATAAGCTTGACATAGTGACACTAAGACACCCGGTTCTGCTGGCCGGCTCGTCAATATCGATTCAAACTCGTCGATAGCATCTTTGAAGTTGCCCATCTGGTGTTTGGCATCCCCAATCAGGTAGGAACACACCCAGTCGTGAGGGTCAAGCTCGTGTCCTCGCTCGAGAGCCTTAATTGCAGCGACGTGACGCCCAGCTTTGCTGTAAGCCTCCCCTAGCCTAGTCCATAAAACCGAATCTTCTGGCTCTGCCCTCAGTGCTATTTGAAGGGCTTGAATGGCTTGTGCGTAATTCCGACGATGCTACATCCAAATAAGTACGGTGCATGTGAATCAAGGGATTGACGAAACCCACAAATTCTACAATGCCAACAGCCTTCCATGCCCATGCATGAGTTGGAAGATACCGGAACGCTGAATAAGCGCCCTCTCTACCTGCATCCAAGCCACCTTCGCCGTCAATTGTTCGACGAGCTACGACCTCAACCAGATCCCACTCGCGGTCCTCCGCAAAGCCATCCGCTAACCGCCGCGCTGCCTCAGCTTCTCGAGGGTCCAGCTCAAAGGCCTTTTGGAAGCACTTTGAAGCACGATTAGGATCAAGCGGAGACGAAACCTCTGCGTAGTATATTCCTAGAGATGTGAACGCCGGTGCATAACTTGGATTGGCTTTGAGAGAGGAAATAAAGTAACGATATGCTTCGTCCCGCTCGCTGACTTCAAAACTTAATGTTCATGTCCGTGTCCAAAGGACCTTGATAATTGGATGCTTACTTCCTATTTCCCAGTGGCTTTGGCCCAATCTCCACAGACATCTTGCTGTATCATCGGCACGATCCTCTAGATTCTTGAGAACGCTGGCGATGCCCCGGAGAATTGCGATGCCAGTGTCAAAGTCGCGAAGTTGGCAATGGCACCAGGCGCTTTCTTCTTGAGCTCGTAGTCCGTCGTTCAGATCATCGGGGAGAAGTTCATTCACCTTTGTGAATAACGAAGCAGCTTCATTCCATTTTCCTGATGCCTCTGCTATATAAGCTCGACCCATCAAGCAAGCCACATTGTCAGGAGACTCTAAGAGTACATCATCAATGAGCCCCAAAGCTCGAGTGTGGTGTTTTGGAGGAAACAAATGAACAAGCGATGTGGCTAGAATGACCTTGTACCCTATGCGTACTCTGCGTGGAGTAGTTCGGTAGATTATTATAGAGTAACATACAAAACATACCTTGAGAGCTTGCGGCCAACTTCGTTCTCTGTCGTGTCCAAACGTTCAATACCACTTTCGGCCGTCCTGATGGCATTGACATAATCATATTCAGCCGTGTAGAGTTCGGACAGTACCCGATTAGCTATCATTGAATCAGGATCAGTAGCATAGGCATTCTAGAACATAAATATATGATGAAACAGGTTTGAGGAAAGAACTGAGGATCCAACCAATATTGTGTCAAGTGGATCTTCGCCCCTCTTCTCCGTCAACTTTGCTTCATCCTTAGGTTCTTCTTCGTCCAATAGAGGAATGTTCTTGTACGTAAAATACCCCTTGAACACGAAGGTTGTTGGTGACGATGGGAACAATTCGACGAACTGTTGGATAAGTCTGTGATCGTAGCCAGCTGCAATCGAAGATAAGAAGGTAGATGAGAATTCGACGAGTGGGACTGACCAATGGTCTCATAGTCAAGGCTTTCCAAGTAGATCGTCCATGCCAACTCATCAGGTATGTGCAAGATTACAGCTCCCTTTACTAATTCATCGATTGCCGCCAGTACTTGCGATTTCTCTTTTTGAAATTCTGGTATAGTTTGGATGGTGCGAAGATAACGGTCTTTGTATCGCAACAACTTAGCATCCGTCGATCGACGTAACTCGTCTGATGTGCTTGGATGATTCAATATTTCATCGTAGAGCGCTGGAAGCTGATAGAGAAGTTAATCTACGCTGGATTTATGAACTCCATTGACAGCAGTAACTTACCATAGACGCTCGCCATATTTCTCTACCAACTTCCTTCTTCAAAACTTCAGGACCTGCTGCCCCAAGTCGCAATCGGCGCTTCTCTACCTCTTTTCTCAACGCCTCTTCCTCGTCTGCCTCAATCAGCATAACAATTTCTTCTATGTGAGAGAGTGAGTGATGGATAGCGGTCTGCGCTGCCAGTGTTGTAGTCGAAGTTGGGTTGGTGAGGTCTGGTATAGGTAGAGTGGAAAGAAGTGTGTGTATCGGGGAATGTGGAAGAAGTAGAGAAAGTGTTTCGACTAACTAGAAGATGTAAGATACAACTGAAGGTAAGGGTCGGTCACTTTCTGCGTACCTCTGAGCGAGTGCCTTTCTCGCGTCGTATTTCAACGAGTTTCTGCCAGTACTCAGCGCATTTGGCGATGTCATTCCTAATCTATGAAATAAGTGAGAGCTTCAAAGTATGATTTCAACTTACACATGGCCAGATAATGAAATGAGACGATCTAAAATCTCTGCATATTTCTTCCATTCCTCTTGACGCTCGTAGAATTTTAACAGCCCCTAACAATTCGTAAGAGTGGTGAGTCAATATAGCGCACCGCTCACACCTGCCAGGCGAGTGGACTATTAGCATTAAGTGAGGTGGCACGAATGTATGTCTGTGTTTTCAAAGTTGAGTCTTGTTGGAACAACTTGCTTGGGAGTTACAGGATTACTTGCTCGCTTTTATCAGGCTGCCCCAGCTCCAAAAGTGATAGCGCAAGAAATACAATACTGGATGCCGTGTCAATCACGTCATAACATGGGGGTTGAGTACTTACGCGTTATAGTTTTCGGGCTCGTATTCTAAGACCTGAGTAGCAGCATCCTGAGCTGCGCTATAATCTTTTTTGCTCAATGCATCGCGAGCTGTTTTTAACTTGTTTTTTACAAACAACATTTTGAGGCCGATGGTCTACCGAGCTGTGGATGAGAATAAAGATCGATAAGTACCCAGACCGGACATGGTATTTGTGTATGTCTTTGATCATGCTAAATTGGGGTATTGTGTGGTATTTATTTGTTGGTGGCGCAGGGCCCCCTTTCTCCTGATTTCTCTAGTTCCCTCTCAATTCCTCTGTACACTCGTCAAGAGATACATATACCATCAAGTTGTTTCAAAGAGAGTCAAAAAATAAAAGGCATCAACAACTTGAAAGCAGAAACTTCGATCCAGATCCCTCGATTGGGAGTAACCATGTGTAGAAGCAACCAGTCTGCTACGTGGCACGAGCGCCGGTAGAGAACCGCGAGCTTGAATGTGCAGGCTCCAGGTTGTTCTAACAGTAACCGTGTTGCACCCTGCACGACTGTAGTAATAACCATGGCGCCAAAGTAGAATATACGCTAGTACTGCAGGCAGTAATTTAGAGATAAGACAAGTATCGTGCTAAGTACAGAACAGAACAAGTCAAACCACCCGTGGATCGTGTTTGTACCGCAAGTATTCCACAAATTCAACCAAGAACTGAACTTGCTCGTAAGTTTCTATCGCTTTTAAGCTTCGTCTCCGCCGAACGACCTTGATGATCTTTTCTACAAATTGGATGATGTCTTTCCTCGGCTTGGGTGTCGAACCTTTATTCTTAGTCACTGAAACCTGAGGTTGGGTTACCCAGGGTGAAACCTCCGAAGGGATAGTTTCTTGATCCAAAGAATCAAGTGGATTTCCATCCGCCTCAACCCACCCACAGAGGCCAAGTCGGATGATCCAACAACATGCAACGACCCCAGCCCGTCCAACCCCGCCACGACAGTGCACTAGCACTGGGATTCCTCGGAGAGTGTATGTGTTGATGACCTTAGTCATCTCAGCATCTAGGGATGCCGGAGAGAGTGGTGCGAGACCCTCGGGGGTAGGTACACTGCGATTCAGATAACAACATCAAAACAAAGACAACAAAGTTCAAAGAATTCTTGCAAACCGGAGAACATCAATTCCATTGGCTCTGGCAAGCTCCCCATATTCAACCCAAGGTGCGCCTAGGTACTGAAGTTCCTCGTTATCCAAACAGCTGGGGGGGAGGTTGGGGTGACTTGGGTAGGATTGGAAAGGTGATACTCACCATATGATGCAGCCTACACCTAAATCCTTAATTCTCCTGAGGTCGGTATTCAGATCCCTGCATACCCCGCTACGTCCTTTCACAGGCCCTTGCAGACGAACTTGGATACAAACATTCAATATTCCTACGAGGAAGCGGGGATTAACGAATAGTAGCACCTTTCTTGCCTGGGCACGAGGAGAGAAAGAGGTTTCCGATGTTCAATGTAGGTTCGGTAACTACTTCAGATGTGGGAGCGCTGATGATTATTTTGATATTAGGCTGTGATTAGTAGGATTTTGTAAACTTCACCTACATTCGAGGTGCAGCAACCTGGTTCGGGCAGACAGTGGGATAATTAGGAGTTGGATTTTTGAGTGGGATGCGATTTGATGGTATAGAATTAGAGTCCGCAATGGTTAAGGACAATGTCAGGGAAATAGAAGAGGCATTAGAGTGCTTCATTTTTGGTACCCTTTCGGAGGGTAGAATATCAGTGGATGCTGATCTGGGTATATCAGGGGAAATAGAAGTGGAGTTGGGTTTTGGCACAGTAGAAATGCTGCCAGAGATAGCAGCTTGAATTGCCTCGGTAACTCGAGCACGAGTGCATAAATTCTTTCCTATAGCCTGTGGTTGCAGCGGTGGAAGGCGTGATGAACAAAATACGGCTTGTGAGGGGCGGTGTGTTGACAAGGGGGTCAGGAGACGATCTAGCGTGAAAGACCATGGAATTTCAAACACAGTTGGCGATGGCGAGGAGGGCCGATTATAAAAGAGGTGTGATGATATAAGGGAAAGGAGTTCCGGAGGGATCATGGTAGAAATACTATTCGCCAGTGGGTTTCCTACGTGCGGCAAGTAATTGTACACACTCACTTGATTGGATGGGTTGAAGAGGTCTTTACAATGTGATCGCACACGCCTTGTGCTTGTTCCCAGCGCGGTGCATTGTCTAACGGCTCAGCCATAGCGGCTTCAATTTCTTGTCGTAGTTTGGATGTTCCCAAGTCCTTTGGGAGTGCGCCACGCGAACCAAGGATAATCGGGAAAGGTATGGAGATCGCCGTGCTATTACAATGCCACCATGCCATTTCTCGGGCACATCGGGCCTGTCGCTGCTGTAGCTGGAAGAAGAATTCCGGAAGGTGTGTTGAAAGAGGAAAATATTTGATTGGACAACCTGTGAAGTGGTTAGCGGTGGTTGGATATAGAAGGGGGAAGACATACCGTGAAGTCCGAATTTAAGGCGATTATACTCGCTGGTGTGGTGTTGAGATGCAAGGGGGGCAAGCTGGACAGCCAGTGAGCAGTGGATCGAGAGTGAGGCAGTGTCAATAGCGTACCTCTGTAATTGATGCGTCAGGCAAGAATGGTGGGAGCAGGACAGGGGGTAGTATGGGGTCTCTAGGAAACTGGAGAGAGACGAAGTGGGGTTCGACGAGTGTGGCCATGTGTGTGTGGAATACAAAACATATAAAGAAAGCCTATAGTAGTACTACAAAATGTACAGAGACTAACATAGACATCTGACAAGTTAACGTTGCAAGTCCATCGCCGCTCGGCTGTCCGTTGTAATTGATGGCCACGTGAACTTGACATTCCTTGACACATCGTTGGCTGATCGTTGGCTAATCCCTTCTTCTCTTCCTTCATTTCTCGTCTCGTCAGTCCACAGCAGGCCTGCCCTCCTCGCTCCAGTTCTCCGACTGAAGCTGTGAGCGACAGCTTCTTCCTATCTTTTATCCAATGGCCCTTCGTTTTCAACAGTCAAATTACGATTTCGCTGATGTTCCCATTCCCACCACACGACAACCACCTCGTTCAGGAGCAACCATACGCAGAGCAAAGACTCTTACACGACCAGAGCGCGGTGTTGCCCCAGTCCCTCTTATCAACCCACAAGGCCCTATCCCGTCTGTTCCCCATGGCTCCGCCTCTCACCGCCCCAAAAATGACGACTACAATGGCTCCACCTCTTGGAGATACTTTTCTCTAGCTGTCACCTTTTGGGCTCCCAATTTTCTGCTCAGTTCCCTTGGTGGTCTGAAGGACAGGGCAGTCAGGCAGGCTTGGAGAGAGAAGATTGCATTGTGCTTCATCATCCTCATTCTTTGCGCAGCAATCGGCTTCGCTACGGTCGGTTTTCAGAAGGTGCTCTGCCCAGAAAATGCATCTTCTGACAGCAAATTTCTCCACGTCGGAAGCGTTCAAGGAGTACTTGGTGTCCAAGGAGTCATGTTCAACGTCACCTCAGTCAAGGCTCCTGACAATGTCAATTTTGCGAACCTCATCAAGGACCCCGGCCAAGATATCACAGCAGATTTCACTCGTTCATCCACCGACTTTCCCAAATGTTCTGGCCTCAAGTACCATTTTGCCGTAGACGATCCTTGTTCCAACTCCACTCCCTGCCCTCTTGGCGCAATTAATGCGTCTGCCACGTTCAAAACCCTTTCTATCACCAACACTGGCTTCCTTGCCGGATACTCGTGGGATCAGGTCGCTAATTTAACTAACTACATCGTCATCGACGGGGCGGTTCTCAACATGAGGCCCTATATTAAGCTCCATCCCAACGCCATTTCCGGTGACCCTGTTGACAAGGCTCTCCGTACTCTTCTCAAGAAAGGTGCCAATGGAAGTGGAAAAGACGGTACTCGAATTTTTTCTGGCCGCCCTGAACTAGTTTCCGCCATGCCTTGCCTCCGACAACGATACCTTGCTGGAAACATTGATAAGGTTACTCCAGGTTGTTTCGTCTCCGCTCTTTTCCTTTATGCAGGCCTCGTCATCATCCTTGGCCTTGTCTTCGTCCGTTTCGTCATGGCTTGCGTCTTCAACTGGTTCCTATCTGAGAAGCTTGCTGGGCCTCCCAACAGCCAGGAATTGAATCGATCTGCTATCAGTCCCGCAGTAATGCCTGAGGGCGCCAACGTATCTATTGACAATAAATCAGGCACAGCTCCCTGGGCGGGACCTGCAGGCACAAAGAAGACGAAACTTGCCAAAACGCCTCGACCATTTGTTTCGTCCTCCAGCGCTACCCTTATTAATAACAGTGAGACTGCTGCCCCTATTATGAGCCTCAGTCAAATTGGGAAAGAGCTGTTTGCCGTTTGCTTGGTTACGTGTTATTCGGAAGGGGAAGAATCTTTACGAACCACACTGGACTCGATTTCCACCACGACCTATTCCGATGCGAGGAAGTTGCTCTTTGTGGTAGCAGATGGGATGATTACTGGAGCTGGCGAAAAGAGGAGCACTCCAGATATATGTGTGTCCTTGTTGGAGGCCGACCCTCGGTTTGGAAATCCAATTGCCATGAGCTATGCTGCTGTTGGCTCGGGTATGAAGGCGCAAAACAAAGCAATGGTCTATGCTGGTCATTATAGTACGCATTTTCATATTTCTTTAACTCTGATTTTAAACCCAGACCCCCATGAAAGCTGTGGCAGGTCGTCGAACACCAACGGTTATAGTCGTCAAGTGCGGCACAGAACAGGAAGTAAGTATGGACAAAAAACCCGGGAATCGCGGAAAACGTGACAGTCAACTCATTCTCATGAACTTCTTCTCTCGCGTAACATACAATGACCGTATGTCTCCACTGGATTTCGATTTATTCCGCAAAATCCATGTTTTGATGGGGGTGACGCCAGATTTCTTCGAGGTAGTATTAATGGTAAGTGGTTGCCCATCTCTTTATTGGAGTCGCCGTTGAATCTTGTGGAAAAGGTGGACGCCGATACTAAAGTATTTCCGGATTCTTTGGGTTACCTCGTTAATTGCATGCACCACGATCAAATGATTATGGGTGTCTGTGGCGAAACTCGTATAGCGAACAAGCGGCAGTCCTGGGTCACCGCTATCCAAGTGTTCGAGTACTTCATTTCCCATCATCTTGCCAAAGCTTTCGAATCCGTTTTCGGTGGTGTGTCATGCCTACCTGGCTGCTTCTCCATGTTCCGCTTGAAAGCCCGTAAAGCCACTGGTGACGATTGGGTACCACTCATCATTAAACCTGAAATAGTCAAAGAATACAGTCAATCCGAAGTGACGACCCTTCATCAGAAGAACCTCCTACTCTTGGGTGAAGATCGTTTTTTAACCACTTGTCTACTTCGAACATTCCCCAACCGAAAGATGATGTTCCTGCCACAAGCAAAGTGCAGAACCGTTGTTCCAGACACTTTTCCTGTCCTCCTTTCGCAACGCCGACGCTGGATCAACTCTACAATCCACAACCTAATGGAACTAGTCCTCGTTCGCAACCTTTGCGGCACTTTCTGCTTCAGCATGCAGTTCGTCGTCTTCATGGATCTCGTTGGAACTGTTGTCCTTCCCATTGCCATCTCCCTCACTTATGCCCTAATTGTTGGAATTGCTTTGGCCCCGCCGAAATCTTTCGAAGAAGCCATTCCACTCATGCTACTGATCGCAGTACTCGGCCTTCCCGCTGTTTTAATTCTCATCACGACGAGAAAAGTGATATATGTATTTTGGATGATGATTTACCTTTTTGCACTTCCGATATGGAATTTCGTACTACCTGTCTACGCATTCTGGCATTTCGATGACTTTTCTTGGGGAGAAACAAGGTATGGTTTTCTACCTTTTATTAACATCTGCTGACTATTTCTTTTAGAAAGGTTGAGGGTGAAGCGAAGGGCGATAGTCATGGAGGAGGAGGTCCTGCTTCCCGAGGATTAGAGGTTCCCATGAGGCGCTGGGAAGATTGGGAACGTTCACGACTGCGTAAACTCAAACGAGAGGAGCGACGTCGACGTGACTTGGAGCGCTTACATCCTTCTGGATATGTCGCTGGCGATAGTGAGCTGCTTGGTGTTCGCAATTTCGATGCTCGGAGCCAGTACGATGGCTCTGATACCGTATCCGTCATATCTTCAGATGAAGATCATTGGGGAACCCAGATTGGGGCATATAACGAGAATAATACACAGTATCCTCCTCCACCCGCTGGTCTGTCAGTGCCCCAAAATCAACTTCAGACAGCGAAGACGGTTGGTGGTGCGGAGCTCGAAGCTATGCTGGAGATGGGTTTTGACGATAGACCAACGCCACCTGCGTCCACTTATGCGCCTCGGTACCAACTGTCCGACGGTTCTACCGCACAGCTGGCAAACATCAACGATGCAGGGTATGCTCCCCTGACCCGATCAACTTCACCTGGACTTAGGGCGACTCCTCCACCAAACATGATTTCTCCGACCTCACCCACAATCAATATGAGTGGAGAGCCACCCAGAGGTGCATTCGGAGGAAGGCATGGTTCAGGGGAACGTTACGGTCCATTGGGTCCACTAGACCCCGCTACGAGATTCTGAAGACACGATTGCATCAACTGCATCCTCATGGCCAACGAATATCTATTTTTCGATATACCCTCCCCACATTTCCCACGTCCATCCTACCAGACTGTGTTTGCGGTGGGCCTTGGAAACCTTCGTAGTACTAAGTACCAGCCTAATAACTTCGACATCGCATTATCCCCAACCTGGACTTTTGTTGGGCCACCATACATTACCATCATCACATTTCTCCTGGTTGCTCTGTCGCATTGCATAACGTTCACTTTTCCACCGCTTTATCATACATGACCCTGTGAAATATACCTAGATTTGAGGTCGGTATCCGGTCACAGACTCACGCATGGTTGGGAGTCAATTTATATATAAGTAACCCAGAGGAAGTGATCGATCACACCGAAATGTACAATGAACTAGTGGCTATGTAACTGTTACTACGGTTAACCATGAAACAATTGATTGAATTTCAATCCTCTTCTAATACCCTTTGTTGCCTAACTGAAAGCGTACCCAATCATCCGGCTTTCTGGAGCCACTTACGACTCAGGTTCAAACTTTCCTAAATACTATAAACCTGATACGTGACTAGTTGCAGTTGTTCCTAATATCTCATCGCTAGTATCAGCACACCTATATTGACGCCATGGCCGTTCCTCGGGATGCTCTAGTATGCTTCGAAACTTTACTTATACCAACGATGTCGCTCACGACAGCTCCAGTGGGCCAGTGGACATGATGAGTCTGTAGAAGTCAATCAACGGGCTTTGATTGACAAAGTACTTGCACGATACTCCGGCGAATTTACAGTCTTTCGTGAACTTCTACAAAACTCTGATGATGCACGAGCCACTGCAGTCGAAATCCATTTCGATACCCTGAAATTTGTCGAAAGTGAAGGAACACATAAAGGCGGGGAATCATTTAAAGCGCCGTTGCCAGACTTAAGAACAACTTTGGTAAGTTTTGCCAACCTTGGGAATACGTATTTAGCTTCATCCAACCTAAAGGTACATCGTTGGACTTTCAAGAATAATGGAATCATCTTTCGAGAAGAGGACTGGAGCAGGTTAAAGAAAATAGGTTCGCAGGCAAGCCGACCATGCGCGTTGTTTTGACTGAAATTGGCATATAGCCGAAGGAAACCCTGACGAAGAGAAGATTGGTGCTTTCGGTGTAGGCGAGTCTCTGTACTCTCTTACCCATTAATGTTACCTAACCATTATCCAGGATTTTATAGTTTGTTTTCTGTTACCGATGAACCATTCGTAACATCTGGAGGCATGTTCTTGAGCACATTCCCTATGGCTTATCGCTGATGAAGGGTATCAGAAAATTGGATGGGTTTTTACTGGAAGGATAAGAAGGACCAGGTGCGAAGCTGTTTCGTATATTTCAAAAAAAAAAAATAGCAAACCTTTCCAGCTCTTTGCTCGCCGTGGGCAATTACCAACTAATGAGGATCCCGCGTCACCGTGGACTACATTTGAAATGGTACTTCGAGAACCCACACCAATACCTGTTGCATTTGATTTTACTCGGTTTCTCACATCTTCAATCACATTCATGTCATCCTTATCCGAAATCAGCCTGTTTTTCGATGAGCAGTGCTTAGTGCACCTGAAGAAAACGCCAGGCCTTCCTAAGGAGCTAGGACTTCCTGCTGGTCTTCGAAACTCAAGTAGTTCTGGTATCATGACAATAAGGGATATCAAATCTACACGTAAGTTATCCTTTCAGAAACTGTAGTACAAGCTAATAACGCATGAAAAGCTCTTCACATTCAAGCTGAAGTGATGCAATGGGTGTATACTTCGGGGACGGAAAAGCCGCGTCCCATGTTAGCACTCAAACCGAAACCTACAGGCGGTTTTTTCACTTCTCTATTTGGATCTCTTTCTGGAAATGCAACACCTCAGCGTTCATCGACTCATATAGCTCCAGCCAAGGAAATCGACCCTTATACTATCAATGAAACGGGTGTCGCTCTCTCTATATTTTCAGCAGATGTGGACGTCCGACTAAACAAGAAGTTGGCAAGTGAGCTTCATAGATCGACGAAGAAGAACCCTCCTACAAAGCTCAAATACGAACTTATCTATGTGAATAATTTCCGAGTATCACTCACTTACCTCTATTTTAACATTGCTTCAGACTGCCAAAGATGAATATGATGCAAGCAAGAAAGAGGATGAACTGCAACCAGCGAATACGGGGAGTATATTTCAGGGACTACGTGCAGATCTCGAGGGGTAGGCTGTGAGCTTTCGTCCTACTAGCATCTCCTGATTCCTTATATGCAGCTCTGGCTCAACTCGCATATTCATTGTAAGTTTTATTGTTGGAACATGTCCCACTTCGTTTTGACTCTGCCCTGAGGGACATGCAACCAGCCAAACAACCGGTCTTGGTGGGCACATGGCGGCCCGTTTCATCCCGACAGTAGAGCGAGAATCTGTCGATTTGATGTAAGCCCCACGGCTCTATTCGCTCACCTAACCGAGCTAACGTTGCACCGCAGGGACCGAAATGTCGCTGGTAAGCAGCTATTTCAGATCATTGATCCCATTTTTCACGCAACGCACCAGTGTGGAATAAAGAACTATTATATGTTGGAGGTTTCGTGGCTCGTGCTGCATATGAAATCGAGTTAAATTCCGTCAAGAGCCATTGGGAAGGTGCTCTGCCATTGGGTCATCCTGCCACAGTTATGGATCAAGAGCTTGAATCCTGGCTACGAAGCCGCTCGCTGCACGCTCTCAAATTTTTTACATTTTATTCTTCCACTCCTCTAACAGATGTGTCCACCCTCCTCGAGGAAGCCTTCTTTGCATGCGGGGGAAATAATTTCCCACTCATCTCAACAGCTGGGGTCAAGAATGCCTCCGATATCCGCCTCCCAGACCCTGCTTTTTCTGGGTTCCTGAAGCAGCTCCCGATATTGCCAGACGAGATTTTAGCCAACGCTTCATCTATAATAGCAAAGCTCCAGCTTCGCACCATGATAAGGAGCATTGCGTTCGAGGATGTCTTGCAGGAATTACGTTCGCGGCCTTTGTCGGAGAAGGAAATGGTAGCATGCTTGAAGTGGTGGATTGGCATTAACAAGGAAGCTTCAAAGTTTCAGCTTGCACCTCGAACACAATTCCTTAACGCTGCGGTACTTACCACTGGGACACCAGATACTGAAGAGGAGAAAAATATTTCCCTTGGCTCGATTCGAACTTTCATCAACAATCGAACAATTGCCAAAATAATTCCTCTTGATGGACCTCTACCTGATCATCTATTACCAGGGAGCATCAGTCAACACTTCGTATCGGATGACATAATCACCTCCTTTCCTTGGACTGAACTAACTATTCCCGAATGGATTGCACATCTCTGTAGCGCGGCTGTGCGCAAGACCAATGCCGAGTTCGACATCGGCTTATCTGCTACATGGGCGGAGCGTGTGCTCACAATCCTGGCGAAAGTGTGGCCCAATTTATCTGGCCCTGCGAAGGGCGAAGTCTTCATTCTATTGAAGTCCATCACTTGTATACCCACTTCTGCAGGGATGAAAACTCCGGACCAGTCATATTTCATTCAAGCGAACATATTCAACGACCTACCAGTGATAACATTACCATCGGGTGCAGCGGCCAAAGGCAACCTAGAGCGTGTGCTCCAAGTCCTGGGAGTCCGCAAACATGTCGACCTTCAAGTAGTTTTCAACAGGTCAGTAATCAGCAGAAACTTAATCCACCCATGAAGCCTCACCCCTACATTCCTCCCTTAGGATGATCAAGACAAATGAATGGACCGTTGCTGATTTGTCCAAATATCTGGTCTCTGTTCAGTCAACCTTAACCGCTGATGAGTGGGCGCGGCTCAAATTGACAGCTGCTTTCTTCAAAGAAGAGCCCTCCCCAAGTGATACCTCCCAGAAGCCTACAAGATACCAGGCGCAACAGCTCTATGAGCCGTTGGATGTGTTCAGACAGCTTGGATTGCCTGTCATGGATTGGGGGAAACAACCGAAATGGCGGAGCTCTTCAGATGAAGGTAGTATTCTTATCACCAAAGCCTGTCTTCCTCTGGCTAACAACCATTACTCAGCTAAATTTCTGTTTGAACTCGGTCTGCTCCGTTACCCACCTTTGCCCGTCTTAATCAACCTTTGTGCCAGTGTAGACTTAAATGTACGACTTTTCATCTCCATACAGTCTACTACCAAGATTAAGTGACCTTCATAGGTTCGCATCATCGCGATGAAACATCTCTTAGACAACATCACAACCCATTACAGTGATTATGACCCTTCCAATTTCGAGGATATTGCATACATTCCAGCTATCAAAGCTTCCGACCCTTGCATGGGGACCCCTAAAGAGGTTAGCTCAACAAATAAGACTGGGTCTTTGATTACTGGATCTTTTTAGGTGTTCTCCAACGAAAACTGGGCGGTCATGGGTTTCAAGATCACCGCTAGATCAATGTATCCGGACGCTATTGCAAAGCTCAAAATTCGAACTCACCCACCATCGTTAATGATTGTGGATCTACTCGAGCGGCAACCCCCCAAGAACGACACTGAAGCAAAACTGTGGTTTACCACTATCGCTGGTCAAATCTCAGGTTAGTTGCATTACCTTAATGTTTCCAAAACCATGTCGAATCTATATCGCAGAGTTTTCTTCTCGGGAGCTTCAGCGCCTATCAGAAATGGAAATGGTTCCTGTTAAGTCCGAGAAAGAATGGCGTTGGCTTGCACCTACTCGTTGTTACTTTGGCGGAGACACAACTGGCAAATTCCATTCTAAACTCTTTGTCTTTGTCAACTTCGGCCAACCTGCGAATGGCTTCTTATCGGCATGTGGTACGAAGCACGAACCTAGCGTTGAGGAAGTTGTGCAGACTCTGTTAAATGATCCGCATAAATTCTATGATTCAGCCGAAGGGCCTACTCAGTGAGTTCCATGCTAGTACAGATACACAGAATTTCATGGTGGTGTGATACCAATAAGGTTCCTCGCCGAGTTGCGGAACATAGCGGTGAATTACAAATTCATCAAGTCTAGCACCGTAGTTCGCATGAAGAAATCAGCAATATTGCTCGGCTCGAAACGCAAACCTCGCAAAGGTGACGAAAAAGGTGTCATGGACGATCTCGATGAAGACGAATGGGATTTGCAATATGACCTTAGAAAAGCGGAGGAAATTATTATTGCAGATGACACTCATGCTCATCAAGCTTTTGGTGACTCCTTTTTCACGGCTCCCCAGGAGGATATTCTAGAAGGTTTGCCAGTCAAAAGACCCCAAAAGTAATCCACTCATTCATACATCCTACCTAGCCTTCTATGCCCAGCTAGGATCTCGTAGATTGAGCTCTATAGTCAAGGAGGAATACCAACCATCAATAGAGATCAAACAGTCAAAGATCTCCAGCGATACACGCGCATTAATTTTAGAAAGGCTACCGCTTTTCTTACACGAACATAGCCATGCTCGTACTCGCGTTTCCTATACGTGGCTGACCTCTCCCGTCAACTTCGTGGTTAAGACATATGGCAAACTCTCTGTCAACAAATCCTTGACATTCGGAGAGCTTCGCTTATCCCGAAAGCAAGATGCGTCTGCCGTAGCGCAACGAACCGGACACACGGGTCCTATCCAACTATGGATTGCTGGCAATGCACAGATCGATATATATGAGTAAGTGAAGCTGTGGTTCATATTGACCGTTTCGCTGAATATTCCGCATAGAGTGGCTCTCTCATTGAATCGTTTGATATTCGATTCACCGCGGGCGAACGATGCCCTTTTGTTTATGACAATTCTCTCCACTGATCTCAAGTCATTAAAGCGAAGAGGTTACAATGGTAGACTACCTCGTTTCTTATATTCTTTGCAATACTAATTACTATTCCTCATCAACAGTCGACAGAATACTTCGTCAACAGAAAGCAGACCGACAAGCAGCGGAGAAGGTTAAGACGGAGAGTGCATCCCTTCTCTCCCCACCGCCTCTTAAAAGTGCGCGGGAGTCTGCTCCTCCATCACCACTGAGCCCTCCGAGCCATCCACCGAGTACGCTGTCAAGTGCTAGACCTCCTGCTACGGCCAAACCAACTCTGGAACCACGGACACCATTTCTAGACCAACCCCCTCCAACTCCATCCAGGAATCCCCTCAAAATATTCAAACGCCGAACTGGGCCATCCGTGGAACTGCCTCCTCAAATACCACCTTATACGCACACTTCACCTATAAGAGCCGAAACGGACTCTCAGGTGACGCCACTGAGCAACATTTGTGAGCTTACCTGATAGTGAACATTGAATTTAGGGCGTGCTAACTTTTATACCTAGCGTCGAACATTGACATGGCCATCAGGGCTTGTCGGCCTGAATCTGGAAATCTACTAAGAAATAGGCAAGAGATGCGTCAAGTCAAGGAGTCGCTCGACGAAGGCTATTGTGATGTTTCCGGTCGAGCAGGGGATTTAAATCGGATTGGTATGTTGTTCCCTCGTCAGTCTGTGCGTGTCGTCGAGCATTATTGCCTCAGGTGAAATGGGAAATGTAAAAATCTACTTATCGCAAGGTGAGTACATCCAATGAAGAACGCACCCCGTAACTGACAGCCTTCAGAGATGCTAAATCAGGAAGAGTTTATGACTGATCATCAAGACGAGATAGCGAGATTCATACACATTTTGGTTAAACTATCCCGAGTCTACGATCTCCCTTTGACGAGTCTTCATGTCTTTTATGACCTTGGAGGGGGTTTGATTGCCTTTAATAGGAACGGAAGTATTTTCGTAAACCTCCGATATTACTTGGAATGGCGTAAGTCCCATCACCAACCAAGAGTCTAATCTTACTCATTGGCTCTCTTATCTTAGATGATGCAGATGTTGCTACTGGGAAGTTAAACACGGCTTACATATCGTGGTCAGCCTTCATCCTCTTATTTGCCTTCCATCATTCACCCTCAATTCATAGGTACTTCACGCTGGCTCACGAGATTGCTCACAATCTCATCCAACCACATAACTCTGAGCATGAGTTCTATTTCTCTGCCATTTGTGAGAAACATATCATGAACCTGGGTGGTATTCTATCGGGATAGAATACCTCAGTAATATAGCCATGGCCATGTATACTATATGATGTTTTCCTCAGCTTTTCCTTCCACGATTTTAAGCAAATTTTAAGGGACAATTTTTTTGGTGATCTGACGCCACGTGCCGGAGATCCTTCCTTTTAGGGATTAACCGAGAAGTTCTCGAGGAGTATTGCACGGGACTATAATTGACTTCCATTTTGTTCACTAACGTCCTCAGCACGCCTTCGCGCATACTCTCCTCCGCTACACTGTGATTTATTTCAGTCTTGTAATCCCCAAAACCAAGGTGCACATTTGTTGAGATAACCGTGTTCCTTGAATATCAAAAGGCCTTCCTCCTGAGAGTAGCCTCATCTCGTTCCCCCGTATGAATTGTTCATGTCAATGTGACTACTCCTGCAGACCTAACACAACCCAATTCCTCGACAGAGATCACACAATCATGAGCCGTCTATCAAGTAGCACTCTGATTACAGACCATGCACACACATCTTCAGCCTTCAGACGGAAACCTCAAGTAACTTACAAATCACCATCCAAAGACAGTTTCTATACCATTGGACCGATCTCATTAACAGCAATACCTCCAAAATCCGCGTCATCATCTTCGATACTCCAGCCCACCACTTCGAAAGTATCATCCGACTCAGCTAATTTGGGTGGCACTAAGACATCACGAAAACACAAAAAGTATACAATGGGTCCGCCTCTTCCCCTATACCATCCTCTTGGTCCCCTTGCTTTATCCCTACCGCCATTGGACCCTGCCAGTGTCGGACTTCCAACACCTATCCGGTCAGATGACGCAGCCCGGGACCGACGTTCCTCTGCACGTGCTCGTCGACCCGCTGCAAAGTTGCGTGACGTTGAGGATGAGCTCCAAGTCCCAGCACTTATGGCAACGACTATCACCATCCCTGATGTTGAATCAAGGGAGAAGCCAAGTCCCAGGAAAAGGAGAATAGGTGGCAGTTCTAAAAGAAAACGCCGTGAAGTCGATGACGGTGATGCGACATATCCCGCCAAACGAACGCGTATCCCGAGAGGGGCTGCTAACCACCTTATTGTCGGCGATGAGCAGCCCCCACTTGAGCCAAGTGTTGCTGAAGTGACGCCGACACCTGAGCCGATGCCAGAGGCGTCCGATGACAGGAAGCCAGAGCGACGATCAACCAGATCAAGGGGTTCTCTGAAGCGGAGAGATTCTAGTGCAAGTGATGCTACATCTTCAGTATCTACTCCCGCAATAGCCATTGCAAAGGGAACTGAAACGGTGGAGGTGGACAAACATACCGGTACCATCACATCACAGCACCCTGGTGATACAAGAGTTATCGATGAGAAGGAAGAAGGGGAGCTTAGTGAAGACGGACAGCCAATTAGCGTGTCATGACCATCGCCTAATTTTTACATTCCATATGAATCAATGACAGCATCTTGTCTACCTGCATGTATAGGGTATATGGTATACCACTTCGTTATAATCGCTTATACAAGTTTTGCAGATTTACACTGATGGATTAGTCGCAGTATCATGACTACAAATACCTTCCAGTCCTTATAGACGGGCCAGCATGATTTTTTTCAGTCTTTACAGTGTAAATATATCCACTCCTTTACAGTATTTTCAAGATAGAGTCCAAGTTTGTCCTGGCCAAATTGTCATGAATCCCTTCTGGATTTAGACATCAAGTTCCGTAAATCACATTCTTTTCTTTATCACGGACTCTACGTTTGTCTCCTATTTTGACCCCTTTTTAGTATGTATAAAAACCCTTACTTAGTTACTTGTATTCTTCGTAGAGTCAACTCAGCGTATCGAATCATATTCTACTTTGATTTCTTTCGTCCTTTTTGATCTCATCATTTGGTTCCTTACACAAATCTCGTGTTGCTTTTGGTGGCGGCCCGGTATAAAGCACGTGACAAAGTCGCCACCCGGTGACAGTTACACTAGAGTTACGAGTCCCTGGAGTGATAACGTAAGTTGACTCGTTCTTTATTATCCTGAGCCAGCCTGAATTTGAATTACGAAC